>JAFEMH010002472.1:135000-339207 GCA_022495995.1 Adenophora triphylla var. japonica
TATAGAGATCTTTTTCCATTGTACTTCTTAGGTAAGACTCTTGTAATAATGGCTATATATTAAGGGGCGAGTAACATTTTAGACCCCAAAGTTTAGGAGGTGTTCCTGACATGGGTCCTATTATATCACTAATTACAATATAGGGTACAAAGTTCATGTTTTGTTAACGTTTCAGGGTCTTAACCAATTTCGTTAGAAAAATTCGTTAAATAATCACTTGCAAGTCACGTGTCACTTAACGGAGGATGTTTTTGAACACAAATACTTTCGTTGTTGTTTTAATGCAAATTAAATGAAAATAAATTAACCATATGATTTCTCAACTGATTTATAACTTTATAAAATTTCAAAACTCCCCTTATACCCAAAAAAGTATTACCCCTGCTCTGCACTCTCACACACACACTTTGTCTCTCTCTCTCTCTCTCTCTTTAACTTTCTCTCTCTACCCCCATCTTCCAATCCACTCACCTCCATCAAAGCTTCTCTTCTATGTGCTGAAGACTAGTGTAAATTCGACGAGATTTTTGAAAATTTTACCTATCTGTATGTGATTTTCGCAAGTTTTTTCACTACTAGAAATTGTGTCTTTAGCGACGAAATTATCAGTGGGGGAATCATTCCGTCGCTATATAGCGGCGGAAATTATGCTATAGAGACAGAAAAAATTTGGCGTCGATATTACTGACGGAATTTAATTCCGCCGGTGGGTTCCATCGCTAAAAACGAATATTCGTCGAATATTCGTTTCATTACCGCCACTAAATTGGCGCCTAGATTACCGATGGAATTTTCCGTCGCTATTTCTTTCTCAGCGGCGGAATTAATCCGTCGGTGGTAATTAAATATTTTTTAATTTTTTTAATTTACCCAGCGACGGAATAATTCCTTCGGTTATATATTAATTTTGTTTTTTATTTTTTTAATTTACCCAGCGACGGAATAATTCCATCGGTGATAAATTAATTATGTTTTTTATTTTTTTTAATTTATCAACGACGAAATAATTCTGTCGGTGATTATAGCATTTAATTTTTAATTATTTGTAATTAATCAGCGACGGAATTATTCCGTCGCTGATTATAGCATTTAATTTTTAATTATTTTAATTAATCAGCGACGGAATTATTCCGTCGCTTATTCCGTCGGTGGTAATTAACTATTTTTTAATTTTTTTAATTTACCCAGTGACGGAATAATTTCGTCGGTGATAAATTAATTTTGTTTCTTCTTTTTTTAATTTAGCCAGCGACGGAATAATTCCGTCGGTGATAAATTAATTTTGTTTTTTATTTTTTAATTTATCAACGACGGAATAATTTCGTCGGTGATTAAAGCATTTAATTATTAATTCATTTTAACTAATCAGCGACGGAATTATTCCGTCCCTGATTATAACATTTAATTTTTAATTATTTTTAATTAATCAGCGACGGAATTATTCCGTCGCTGATTAATTTAATTTTTTTAATATTTCTTTTTGATTTATCAGCGACGGAATAATTCCGTCGCTGATAATTTAATTTAATTTATAATTTTTTTAGAACTAATTAACAAAATAACTAACTGAAAATGTTAAAAATTAACTGGAAACGTTAAAAAATTGACTGAAATTTTAAAAAACTAACTGAAAACGTTAAAAAACTAACTGAAAATCTTAAAAAACTGACAGAAATTCTAAAAAACTAACTGAAAATGTTAAAAAACTGACTGAAATTTCAAACAGTTATAACCGGTTAAATAACCGACTGTTATAACCGCCGGTTAGTCGGTTTGAAAAATCTGTAACCTTAACCGAATCAGTTAATCGCCGATTTCGTTTAATCCGGTTACGGCTAAACCGGTTAAATAACCGACTGTTATAAAGTATATGATTTAGGGTTAGGGGTTGGGGTATAAGTATATGATATCTGAAATTTAGGGTTTAGGGGTTAGAGTTTAGGGTTTAGGGTTTAGGGGTATAAGTATATGATTTAGGGTTTAGGGGTTGGGGTATAAGTATATGAAATTTGAGATTTAGGGTTTAGGGTTTAGGCTTACGGTTAGAGTTTAGGGTTTAAGGGTATAAGAATATGATTTAGGGTTTAGAGGTTGGGGTTGTAACGACCCTAACCCTAAGCACTAATTTTAAATATTATATTATATGCTTTTAATATTTATGTTAGCTTTATGCGTTCAATTATGTCTTTAAATTCTTAATTTAAGATAAATTGGGTGAGAAGTAAATTTAAAATCTTTTAAGAATTCATTGGATATTAAATAAAGAACCTTGAGAAATAATAAAAAATAGAAATAAATAAATAGTAAGAGAAGGTTAAAATGGGTAGAATAAATAATTAAGGGGAAGGGTTAATTTTAAATTGGGTGAAAGCCTAGATATTTTGGGTGGGGGGCCATTTGAGTCTTCCACTCCCTAAGCTTGCCATGTGTCCTCCCCTTACCCTCCCATCCTCTTACTCCCTCCTTCCTCCTCCCTCCTTCATTCCCTTCTCATACTTCCCCTAGCAAAGGTCATAGAACCTCCATGGAAGCTCCCAACTCCAAGTCTTGAAGCTAAGCCATTTCTCCACCATTTTCAAGTTCAAGAGCATCCTTGAGGTTGGATCATCTAGAGGAACAAATCAAGCTAAGAAGATTAAACTTTCCATTCTAAAACCCTAAGGTGAGTTGTTATGATTTCCTTCTTATGAATGTTCATAAACTCTTAGATGTTATTCTTGTTATAGTGATGTTTATTTCATGCCTTGGGAACCTTATAAGAGTTGAGTGATTGGTAAAGGAAATGGAATGAAGATAATGTTCTTGAAAGATGATTTAGAGGAAATGAAATGGGTGGAAGATTTAGGGATAAATAATCTAGGTTTACTTTATCTTGGGTTTACATGAGTTAGGATGAACTTGGTGAGGCTAAGAAATCCTTTGTGTGTGCCTGATATGTTTGATATGATTTGATTAGTACTACTCATATCACCAAGATGCATCTTCTTTTCGGAAGCTCATCCTATAAGAACTCCAAGGTTAAGCGTGCTTGACTTGGGGAAATTCTGGGATGGGTGACCCACTGGGAAGTTTCTCAGTGAGCATGTAAGTGAGGACAACACGTGCTGGAAAGACTTGTGGTGGTTTGTGGGGCTAGTCCGTCAAATCTGATAGAGTTCCGACCCGGTCTTCGGGCTCGGGGCGTTACAGGGGTATAAGTATATGAGATTTGAGATTTAGGGTTTAGGGTTTAGGCTTAGGGTTAGAGTTTAGGGTTTATGGGTATAAGTATATGATTTAGGGTTTAGGGGTTGGGGTATAAGTATATGAGATTTAGGGTTTAGGGTTTAGGCTTAGGGTTAGAGTTTAGGGTTTAGGGGTATAAGTATATGATTTAGGGTTTAGAGGTTTTTTTTTTTTGGAAGAACCAGGACGACACCTGGGTGCTTTTATTGATGATAGAAAATTATTACATCAATGAGCGGGAATTATAATGCCCAACTCTAAAACCAACGTAATTAAAAGTAGAACAATTTATCCCCAAGCTTTAGGCCAAATATTCAGCCAGCCTTTTGCCCCAAAATTGCCCACGCATGGCCCCAAAATTGCCCAATCTTGGCCCAAAAATCCACCAGGCCGGCCAAGGTGCTGCCATGAAGTCCAACGCCAAGCTAATCCAAACAGCCCACACCAAGGTTGGAGCGGACGCTCCCAAGCCATTGGAGCGGACGCTCCCTCAATTTCCAGAAACTCATAGTCGAATCCAGCCTTAGGGGACGACTCGTCCCCAACAAACCTAACTCTTCCCCTACACTGGCACGACTGAAACAGAGAACAACAACACAGGGACGAGTCATCCTAACAGTCACGATTCGTGACCTTCGAAGCCAATAATGTCGCACGACTGAGTATCCCTCTGCAGAAAATTTGAAACACCAGCAAACAAACTGTTTTGATACCTCAATATCAATCCCAGCAGCAAAACCTCCAAGACTGAACAAAAATTGTCCCAGATCAATTACTACACACCATATCCAAAACCCAAATGAAGCATGGGCAACCATTGACACCATCAGCCACCACACGGCCAACCACGCCCCCATTCCAACTTTGCAGAAATTCCAAAACCAGCCACCCTTCTGCAGCAACCCAATAACCAAATGAAGCATTGCCATTCCAGCAGCCATCAAACCACCAACCACGCTAACATTAGCAATGGCAAACAGAGTTGCACAACCAAGAAAATGTTGATTTTCCAAAGCATTAAAACCCAAAAAACCAGCCATTAAAACCCAAAAAAAATTCCCCATGTCAATTACGAACCGAGTAAATGCCCAACTCATCAAATCTCAATGCATTTATCACATCCCCCGGCAAAACAAAAGCCGTATCAAACCTCATATGTTGACGATGAGCATGAGCAATCGCTGCAAGCCTATCCGCCACACCATATGCCTCCCTTAACACGTGTCTAAAACCGAAACCACCCAATAAACGTCTGCACTCCCGAAGCTCATAAGTATATCGCCACGGACCCGAGTACTGACCTCTCAAAATTCCCTCTGCCACTGTAGCGATGCGTGAATTTTGAATAACAGAGTCGCCACTTATTATTTATTTAGGAAAACAATAAGAAAAACCTTAAAAAAGAGATTTGAGGGTTCGGGGGTTAAGTTATCGAATGGGTAGGTCGAGGAGCATCCATTCCACCCAATCCGGAGATCGGTCTTGCCAATTGAGTATTATCAATCTTTTTAATTACTAATTAAATAAAGAACAAGAAAACCCTAATCAATTTCTTGATTAGGAATGTCGGATTGTACGCTTCGAGATCGCCTTCATCGATTGAAGGGACTCTAGGCTAATCCTTTTGATGGGATTACACCACTCTAAAAGCCAATAGAGAGAGATTAAGAAGAAAAGAGTAAAAGTATAGGAGTTTACCTAGTTTAGGGAGGATTTGATTTAGAACGTGATTCTAAGATGTTTTCTCGATCGAGAAGTGATTTGGGCAGAGTTTCGACTCAATATGAGAGTCAAATCTTGATGCGGACGAGCTTCGCCTCAATCCTTGATTCGGGTTTGGATGTTTGTTGATCAACAGGGTTGATAAACAAACTTTAGGTGATTTTAGGGAGGTTTTGTGAGTGATTTGAAGGAATCTTTCGTGGAGAGAAACCAACAAATTGTGTGTGTTGTGTGGAAATCTGGACCTTTGAAACAGTGGAAGTCACCAAGTATTTATAGGGGTTTAAGAGGTAGAGGTGGAGAGGTAAAACACTCCTAGGAAGCTTCCAGAACTCAATTCTGATTGGAGAACCGAATTAGATGAGGTTTATCAAGAAAAGAGTTTGGGACGGAGAAGAATTGTGATTCTGCACATCCTGTCGAGGATATCTCGCGCGAGATATGATATCTCGTGCGAGACAAAGCGATCGTGGACAATTCTCGCTCTCTTCGCTTATTCCGTTAGTCGGGCTAGGTCCAAAACTAACGAGGTTAGTTAGAAACTTAACGAAACACGACGAAACTAATGTGCTTTCATCAAAACACAAAAGAGAGACGAAGAGTAGTGTAATCATGAATTATTGATTCAGAATGGGGTGTCTACAGAGCCCCTCGACGACAGGTCTTATGAAAGAAGAAGTGTCGTCGATAGAAAAGACATCATTCTGAACATTGGGATGGTCGTGCCGCACGGCTGCCTACGTATCTCTAAGAGAGAATCAGACCAAACGTAGTTCGACTCCAAAACACTAAAAAGGCTATTTTAGGTATTTTGAAAAGATTTTTTTTGAAAATTGAGGAGGGATTTTTTTTTTTTGAAAAGGTAAAATCATACTGAGGAATCAAGGACTTGACCCAATTCTGAAGATACCCATTTGTTGATGAAGTTGTTGAAGTGTGCCGCCCGAGGTTACTGACGTTCCCGTTGTTGTTGCCGAGGTCACGGACTTGAAGTTTGCTGCCGTCACAGACTTTGAAGTTGTCGCCGAGGTCACGGACTTGAAGTTCTTTGCCGTCGCGAGACTTTGATATTGTTGCCGAGGTCACGGTCTTGAAGTTGCTGCCGTCACAGACTTTGATATTGTTGCCGAGGTCACGGACTTGAGGTTGCTGTCATCACAGACTTTGCTGATGTTGCCGAGGTCACGGACTTGAAGTTTTCCGTTGAGGTGGAGGTTCTGTCGGCCCCTGTAATGCAAGGATATATGCATAATGGTCTCGAATAGACCCGGATGATTCTTACCTTTCTGTACCTGTCAGCACATAAAGATTCCAAGTAGATTTTCCAGATTTTAGTTGTTCAACTAGACTTACGTGGTGGTGAACACGTCTGTTCGTGTAAATGGCCGATCGGACATTTTGGTGGTGAGTTTATGTATGAGTATATGGTATAAAAAAATGTAGGAAAATTTGTATGGATTTGTATTTGAGATGGGTGAACTGTATGAGTGAACTTGTGTTTGACAAGTTAGGACCAAATCAGGTTTTGCAGAATCTGTTGCTAGTCAGCGAGGCTGTATTGTTGTAGAATTTCATTCGATGAGTATCCTTGTGTGAACACATCTAGGTATGTTGAGAATTTTCATTCTTACTTCTCCTTTGAGTCGTGTCTCTAGGAGGCAAACGACTACAAATCTGTCGACTGTCGTAATGGCTTTATGTCCAAGGCCCTTTGGTGTCTCAAGCCCCAAGTTGCTTGCAAGTGGTAGATGACTTTGTGAACAGGCTTGTGAAGCTGCTCTCTTGATTTGAAGGTGATCGAAGAAGACTCTCCTTGTTGATTTGCTTTGAAGAAGATCGGATGACGTTTGATGAAGAAGGTTGAAGAATAGTCTCCCTTTCCCCTTTGATTTTTTTTTTTTTAGTGCGCACCCTGGTTTTTGCCTAGACCGCCCTTTCGGGTTTTCAATCTAGCGGGCATCTCTTTTGCGTCTTTTTTTCATTTTTCTTTGATAGTATGTAACTCGAAGAGAGCTCAGAGAGAGAAAATCTTATTGAGGAGAGATAAATGAGATCTCAAGTTAGTTTAGGAGAGACGGACTCTATTCATTGGAAGGTGATCCAAGCATTGTTTTTTGGAGAAGTGTATTCTCTGATGATGAGAGTGAGAAACAAAGAGGAAAGCCCCTAATGCAGATTTGATTATTTTGAAGAGTTGAAGTAGAGATTGACTGGGGGAGGAAAGGTGAGGAAGCCCCAGTTTTGATGCTTGAATTTCAAGAGTGTGTATGGGAGTGGCTAACAGGAAGCCCCTAGACTCAACAAAGAACGCTACATGACTCAAAGTTCTAGAAAAGTTGTTCTACTTTTAATGGACCTTGCTTCATCTAGAAATTTCTAAATAAGTTTGAAAAGAAAGCCAATCATTAGTATGACTTAAGGGTAAATATTTTTCTTGATACTGAAAGTCTTCTTCACTTGATGCAAGAGGATGTTGAGGAATCCTCTTTTCTTTTGTTGGTATCACTTGACTCTTCTTCTTTGTGGGAGAGTCCTTCATGCATTTGAATCTTCACCTTTGTTGTGGGGGTGATGAAAGCTTGAGAGTTTTTTTTTTTTTTTTTTTTCGATGCTCTATTTTTGCCTAGGACGAATTGAGGAGTTTCGACCTAGCGAGCTTTTTATTTATTTTTGTACTCTCAAAGCCTTGAGTTGAGTAGCCCCACTCTTCTTGAAATAAAGGTTGACAGCAGCGCCTTTGACATTCTTCTTTTGTTGACTTTTGACTTTCAGTAGGGGTAATGTTTAACCCTTAAGCCTCCTAATGATAACTTGCTTCTTAAAGTCACTTAGAAGTTTCTATTTTTGCGATGATTTAGGGAATGGAAGGTCCATTATTTTGCATGAGTTGAATGATATTCATGAGGTAGAACAACTTTAGGGAAAGTGTTTAGGAAAAGAAATTACTTTAATTTATTAAGAAATTTAAGAACAGACTCGATAGTTTAGAAGACACAAACTAGAGGAGGTGAGGAGTACTAGAAAGACAGAACGACTCTTCGAGTTCATACTTGGAAATTTAAAACCTAATCTACTTCTATCAAAGGAGAAAGGGAGAGGATAGTGGTAGCCCCAAAGTGGTAAGTGTAGATTTCTTCTTGGAGCTTCATCTTCTTCATGGAGTACGAGGAAGAGGATTGGTGATGACGTTGGGACGTTCTAGATCTCCATTGTCAAAGAGGTCTTGTATGATGTCCTTCAAGTGGTGGCAGGAGTTGGTGTCATGGCCGGTGAAATTGTGGTACTTGCAGAATAAGTGATGAGCATGATTCGGACCCATATCCTTCGGAGGACCACCTTCCCTTGGTTTGATTTTTTCATTCTGGACAAGCACATCGAAGAGTTCTTCTTGAGTGATTCCTTCAATTTTGTCATAGTGCCTCTTTTTCTTTTCGGGAGGAGGGACAGCAGAATACTTTCCGGTGTTGGAGCGGTTGACTGCAATGGCATTGACTGAAGCATCCTTACTTGTGGTGGGCTTGTTGTAGCGGAAGTTACTTTCCCTCTTTTTACTTTTAAGGAAGTCGTCAACCCTAATTCCGGACTCGAGGAGTTCATTGAAACTAGGAAAGTAGTTACCGGCGAGCTTCTCTTGAAATTCATCACGAAGGCATTGAAGGAAGATGTGGATTTGCTCTTTGAGAGTAGGCCTTTCGACAATTTCAGTAAGTTTGAGTCTCCATCTTCTAGCAAATTCAGCAAAGGACTCATTTGCATGTTGCTTGGTTTGTTCAAGATCCCTCCTAGTAGGGCGGTAAGTGGAGTTGTCTTCAAACTGCCTTTGGAAGACCAAACATGCGGATGACCAATCAAGCCTTGTAGTCGTAGGAAGAGACATGTACCAATCCCTTGCAGCACCTTCTAAAGTTTGAGGAAAGCATTGGGCCAAGACTGTGTTATCAACGCCCATTGGAAGCATGGCCCAAGTGTAGGTCTCAACATGAGCTCGAGGACAAGTAGTACCATTGAACTTGGCAATGTCGGGTGTTTTGTACTTGCGAGGAAACTTGGTGATTGATTGTTGAAGAGCATCGGGATTAAATGGAACGAATGACCCTTTGGAAGTGTCAAGAGTCGCAAGCTTCTTCTCGAGGTAGTTCTTAGTAACATGGTCACCAAGTTTAGTAGTTTCACCACTGCCTTCTTTCTTGGTTTTAGCACCCTTGGAGGTATGTTCCTCATCATCGGAGGAGGATGAGGAAGAGGAGGAATCGGATTCTTCCTTTTTCTTGCTTGACTTCTTGGTTTTCTTATTCACTTTGGTGTAGGATTCCTCTTCGTCGGAGGAGGATTCCACTTTCTGCTTTTGCTTTCTTCCTTTCTTGACTTTCAACTCGTTGAGTTCTTTCATGAGGGCGGCCATTTGGGCGTTTTTCTCATCAATTTGCTTACTTTATTCATCCAACCTAGTCATGGCTTCAATGAGTTGGTCCTTAGCATCATTGAAATCGGCCTCGGTGGTAGAAGGAGAAGCAGACATCGTGTCGAGCTTTGGCGAAGAACCTAGACGTGTAGCAACCGTGTTAAACCATGATCGAGTCCCAACAAGTCGGCTGAATAGGGTGAATGAAGGCTTGAAGGTTTGAAGGTTTTGGCCAAAACACGAAAAGACCGAACACTTATCTCGTACGAGACAAGTAGTCTCGCGCGAGACTTCACCACGGAAAGTCACAATTTTCTGATTTTAATCCTAATTTTGGTCGGACGGAAAATCCGTTTTGGGAGTTTCTAAAGTTCAAGAACCAAACCTAGGGACCTAGGGGTCGGAGTAATCCAAAGTAACATCAAGTTTTGTGTAATAATTTTGATGAGAAAATTTTCTCTTTTTAGGGGCAAATCCGAAGGGACAACCGTAGGGACGTTTCCGAAGGGACAATTCCGAAGCGACAATTTATTGATTTATTTTCCGTGGATTATTGCACAAAACGATCTTGACAAGGGATTACAGGGACTCCAAGATCAAACCGACCGGTCAAGGAGTGTCTTAAAAAGTCAATCTACATGATATGTGGCGATGCAGGGCTGGAAGGCTAGGCTCCCCGCGATATGACAATCTAGGTGGATTGAATACGCGGAGTGGGATGATCCAACTTCGGAGAGACCGGCGACTAGGTGGTTACCGTCATCCGTCCTTAGTGTGGGTCCCGGGTTAATAGAGGGTATGTAGTGCAATGACAGTTATAATATGAGTGCGCGTGTGTGAGAGTCAATTTTAGGTGATAGAGTAAAATAGAAAGTTTTTTTTTTTTTGAAAACTAAAGAAAAATAGATAGTGGCCGCACCAATTGGTTGCCTACGTTTCTCCCAAATTAGGAAGACCCAGGCCGTCGTAGTTCCACTTAAAGAGAGAGAGAGAAGGAATTAAATTAATTTAAATTACAACTCCCGAATCCTCCATGGACCGGACTTTAAATAAAAAAACCAATCGCACGCAGGTATATAGTTCGAGTAATTAAAATTATTCTACCATGCAAAGTTAGCACAAGCAAAATAATAATAATAATTTATTTTGAATTTTCTGAAATTTATTTTGAAAGTTTTCAAAAACTGTTTTGATTTTTTTTTCAAATATGGTCAACCCCCTTTTTTAAATGACAGTCAACCAAACCAAGGATTTTGTTTTTGTACTGCCCGCCGCCAGAAAGTAAAACGTTTGCTATATTTTTTTATTTTTATTTTTAATTGTCAAAGGTTAACTGACCTAACTAAACCTTTTAGTTTCTTTTTTTTTTTTTCTTTTACTGCCTCTGCCGCCGCCAAACCAGGAATCGTTTGTTTTTCATGCCGCGTACTAATCTCGCGCGAGATTAGTATATTTCGCGCGGGATAAGTATTCGGACAGTTTTTTTTTTGAAAACAGTGCCGAATTTTTTTTAAAAAATCCAGAAAAATCAGATTTTTACAGAAAAATAAAAAGATTGATAATACTCAATTGTTAACGCAAGTCTAACCCTCTTAATTAATTGTCCCCAGCGGAGTCGCCAAACTGTAGTGATGCGTGAATTTTGAATAACAGAGTCGCCACTTATTATTTATTTAGGAAAACAATAAGAAAAATCTTAAAAAAGAGATTTGAGGGTTCGGGGGTTAAGTTATCGAATGGGTAGGTCGAGGAGCATCCATTCCACCCAATCCGGAGATCGGTCTTGCCAATTGAGTATTATCAATCTTTTTAATTACTAATTAAATAAAGAACAAGAAAACCCTAATCAATTTCTTGATTAGGAATGTCGGATTGTACGCTTCGAGATCGCCTTCATCGATTGAAGGGACTCTAGGCTAATCCTTTTGATGGGATTACACCACTCTAAAAGCCAATAGAGAGAGATTAAGAAGAAAAGAGTAAAAGTATAGGAGTTTACCTAGTTTAGGGAGGATTTGATTTAGAACGTGATTCTAAGATGTTTTCTCGATCGAGAAGTGATTTGGGCAGAGTTTCGACTCAATATGAGAGTCAAATCTTGATGCGGACAGAGCTTCGCCTCAATCCTTGATTCGGGTTTGGATGTTTGTTGATCAACAGGGTTGATAAACAAACTTTAGGTGATTTTAGGGAGGTTTTGTGAGTGATTTGAAGGAATCTTTCGTGGAGAGAAACCAACAAATTGTGTGTGTTGTGTGGAAATCTGGACCTTTGAAACAGTGGAAGTCACCAAGTATTTATAGGGGTTTAAGAGGTAGAGGTGGAGAGGTAAAACACTCCTAGGAAGCTTCCAGAACTCAATTCTGATTGGAGAACCGAATTAGATGAGGTTTATCAAGAAAAGAGTTTGGGACGGAGAAGAATTGTGATTTTGCACATCCTGTCGAGGGGATATCTCGCGCGAGATATGATATCTCGTGCGAGACAAAGCAGTCTGTGGACAATTCTGCCCTCTTCAGTTATTCCGTTAGTCAGTTAGGTCCAAAACTAACGAGGTTAGTTAGAAACTTAACGAAACACGACGAAACTAATGTGCTTTCATCAAAACACAAAAGAGAGACGAAGAGTAGTGTAATCATGAATTATTGGTTCAGAATGGGGTGTCTACAGCCACCAACGAATCAGACTCCACCTGAACCGAGGTTAGCTGAAGATCTCGACATAGCTTCAAACCATCTCGGAGGGCAAAAATCTCCGTCTGCATGTTTGTACCCCTCCCATAGAAATTGGAAAAAGCACAGATGAAGCCACCCCTCCAATCTCTAATCACCCCTCCTCCCGAACACTCTCCATGAACCGAAGAACCATCTGTGTTGAGCGTATAACTGTAATCACGCGAAGACTCCCATCTCAATGTTTGACTCCTCCTAATTTTCACCTCAGCTACCCTTAAACCCATACCGACCAAAATGATACGATTTGGTGCTGTCGTTTTAGCCTTGGGAACCATGAATGAACACATATCCACTAGAGCATTCTTAACCCCATCAATAATTGCCCTGCACTTTGCCATCAAAAATCATTTTACATCGTGCCTTCCATAACCCCCAGCAAACAAACATCATTATTCCCATTCGAACCAACCCTATATTTGAGCTCTTTTTGATTGTCCCCCACACCAAACCTCCCATGAATGTTGTGTAGTGAAAATCGAACCCAAAGTACGATGACCAATGCTGCCACAGGGAAATTGCCATCTTCGAGTGAAGAAATAAATGCTCCCTAGTCTCCCTGTAACCACTAGAAGGACAATATACACAACGGGGAGGAATGCTAAAACCCCTTTCCTCCAACCGAGCATCCACCGGAAGGCCATTATACATAAGTCTCCACCAGAATCCACTAACCTTAGTAGGGATATGCTTGTGTCAAATCTTAGCACCCCAATCCACCAACGGACTATGAATCCTATGATGCTCCCACCAAGCCGCAGACTCAAACGCCCCGGACCGAGTCAAAGTACATGACACCTTATCAACCTCATTCTCATCAATAGACACCCTCCTAATGTTATCGTGCAAATGAACAGGAATGTGAGGAAGCAAATCATCTAATACCATCAGCCCATCACGAACTAATAAGCCACGATCGACAGGACGAGGACACCCAATCCGCTCACCACACCAATTATCCATCCAAAAACTAATTTCACCCTTACCAACAATCCATCTACTGCAATCCTCTATTTGTGGTAGAAAATTAGCTGCTGCTTTCCAAACATGAGAACTGGACTCTGAAGCATTCCACCCATACATCTCACGAATGAAAGTAGCCCATAGAGAATTACCATATACAGCCACCCAAGCCAACTTGGCCAACATCGTCTCATTAACCTCCTTTAAAGATCTATCCCCCAAACCACCTTCCTGAATGGGCTTGCACACCTCCTGCCATGCTACCCATTGCAGTGCTTCTCACCCCCATTACTCCACAGGAAATTAGCCATAATACCCTCCAACTTCCTTATAACACCCTTCGAAACCTTTAAAACTCCCATGTAATATATTGGAATCCTACAAAGAACAGATTTCAATAAATTTAACTTACCTCCAAAAGACAGAAGACGAGCCTTCCACCCATTAACTCGCTTCATAACCTTAGCCTCCAACTCCGTAAAATGCACCCGTTGAATCCTTCCTTTGAACAACGGAATACCAAGATACTTCAAAGGGAACTGTTGATCGTGCACCCTGACCACCTCCGGATGTTCTCAATCTCGAAGTTTCTCATCTTCTTCCCCACATAAAAACCACTTTTCTCTAGATTTATAAGCTGCCCCGATGCACGCTCATATCTAGACAAAACACCCCGAAGACCTTCTATTGAACCCCTTCGGCCATTGCAAAAGATTAACATATCATTTGCATATAAAAGATGAGAAATTTGAACCCCACCCCTCCCATGCTCAAAAGGACAGAACGTATTCTCCCGAAGCGCTCTATGCATGGCTCTCGATAAAATATCTTGCGCAATGATGAATAAAAGTGGGGATAAAGGATCACCTTGTTTCACTCCCCTAGAAGAAGCAAAGTAACCATGTGACACCCCTCCCAGCCTCACTGAGTACCAATTACCCTGCACCAAACGCCAAACCAAGTCCCTGCACCTGCTATTAAAACCAAAAGCTTCCATAGCACGAAACAAAAAATCCCACTCCAGACGGTCATAAGCGTTAGACATATCCAGCTTAAAAAGGACATTTCCTCCCACCACTTTCTGATCCACCCTATGAACAAGCTCATGAGCCAAAGCAATATTTTCTTGAATGCCTCTTCCCTTGATAAATCCTGTTTGCTCCGGAGAAATCACCTTATGAATAACCGAAGCCATACGAGTAGTAAGTATCTTAGAAATTACCTTATTCATGAAGGTCGATAAACTAATAGGCCTCAACTCCTTAAAACCCGAAGGCTTATCCACCTTAGGCAAAAGAATGAGCGCATTCGAAGAAGTTTAGGCTTAGGGTTAGAGTTTAGGGTTTAGGGGTATAAGGGTTTAGGGGTTGGGGTAGTAGCGGTAGTAGCAGTGGTGATAGTGGTAGTAGTAGTAGTGGTGGTAGTGTGGTAGTAGTGGTAGTAGTGGTGGTACTGGTAGTAGTAGTGGTGGTGGTAGTGGTGGTAGTAGTAATAGTAGTGGTAGTAGTGGTGGTAGTAGCGATAGTAGTGGTAGTAGTGGTGGTGGTAGTGATAGTGGTGGTGGTAGTAGTGGTAGTAGTGGTAGTGATAGTAGTGATGGTAGTGGTAGTAGTGATGGTAGTAGTAGTGGTGGTAGTGGTGGTGGTGGTGGTAGTAGTGGTAGTGATAGTGGTGGTAGTGGTGGTGGTAGTGGTGGTGGTGGTGCGTTGTGGTGGTGGTGGTAGTGGTGGTAGTAGTAATAGTTGTGGTAGTGTGGTGGTAGTGGTGGTATAGTAATGGTGGTAGTGGTAGTGATAGTAGTGGTGGTGTGGTGGTGTTGGTGGTAGTGGTGGTAGTAATGGCTGTACGTGGATGTAGTAGCGGCGTAATAATTATGTCGGTGTTAATTTGATTTTTTTTTAAATTTGTTTAGCTCTATTTTTATTTTATGATTTATTTATTTTTCAAAAATAATATTTATTGACTTATGTTTTTTTTAGAGTAATTTGTTATATTTTATTTAAAATAATTTTCATGTTTTATATAAATAAAAATAATGGTATTTATTAAATTAAAATTAATTAACATATACCGGCGGAATAATTCCGTCGCTGATGGTTAATTCTACCGACGGAATTAAATTCCGCCGCTGAAATTATTATCTACCTGCGGAATTATTCCGTCGCTGAGGTTAAATAAAAATAAAAATCTCAGCTCCCCAAAATCGTTTACGACCTAGAAATTAATCTCTCTCTCTCTTATACGATCTCTCATCTCTCTCTCTCTCTTCCCTCACAGTCACATCGTCGTCGTCCACCCTCTCTACACCGCCACGAAGCTTCGCCGTCCACCCTCTCCACCATCTCCATCTCGAGCGGCTGCCGCCGTCCTCACTCGCACACCGGCGTCCTCACGGGCCCAAACTGAATCTAACACAAACCCTCCTTATATTACCCACCCTAGGGTTTTCTATTTCTCCCGCTTCTTCACAAACGAGCTTCATCAGCAGCAAAGCAGCCCCAGCTTCCGCCATTGTTTCTCTCTCTTGCTCTAATCAAGGTACTGTTTCATGATTGCCCTAATATCCATCTATGTTTCCTGTGTGTTGAATTGTTATCGTACTATTTTGATTTCTTGCTGATTAAAAGGTTCACATTTAATTTTACTTGTTAATGTTTCGATTTCTTTCAAATACGTAGTTCTAATTCGAGGATAGGGTGTTAATTTGTAGATCCTTTTGTTTGTTTTTTTTTCATGAAAAATATGAAATCAATTTGTAAGAACCTCTGTAAGAAAACCCACAACTGCCTTGAAATAGCCGGAAATTAAGTCATAGTTGTTGTTTAAGGTATAACATGCGAGACTATCATATTTTGCTAAGATAATTGATTTCTATGTGCATCCTTTACTGGGTTTGGCATACATAAGTTGATATTATGCTTACATGCAGTGACAACCTAGGTCTTATTTGTTTCTGTGTGCTACTTGTATTTTAAATTATGCATGCTTTTGGTTTGGTGAAGTATCTTTTCTGAAATAATTGGAAGCTGAAATTAACTACTTGTATTGTGGGGAAATTTATTATTTTCAGTGTTATAGGTTGAGAATGAAAACATATCCATTTTACATGTAATTGCAAGTTTTAGTATCCTAAATGGAATGCTAGACAAATTAGTCGCTGGATTTTGTTGTTATGAGAAGTTCATTAGTGTTTGGCATACATGTCTCACCTTACATTGGTTATCATATTTACAGCCTGTCACAAAGAGGAAGAGCAAGTTAGTTCTAGTTGTATTAGATGGCTTGTGTAAAGTCAAAGGGAGAGGGGGGTGAATGTCTCAATAATGTAACATATTCAACCGCACACTACCCCACTGGTTCTAGACCCCATTTTGGGGCGATTGACGGCATCGTGGACGGTGATGTATGTCACCTACGTTTGAGCGCCTGATATCAATCCTGGCACCCTAGATGCACCTTAGGTCGGATCTATGTTTGATCAAGCAGTTAAATGTTTACTCTTAATTTGTATTAGATGGCTTGTGTAAATTCAAAGGGGGAGGGGGGTGAATGTCTAAAATTAGGAAGACTTGGATGGAAGTATTGTTAAGGAATTAAACTCCTAATCATTGTCTAAAATTAGGAAGAAAACTCTTAGTGGCACTGCTTATAGGGTATTGTGGTTGGTGGTTAACATCTTAAAATATAAACAAGATGAGAGCCTTTCTCATCCACAACTATCAAAATCCGTCCATCTTTGACCAAGAAAGACAGAGCAAACAAGTTCTCGACTGTTTGAGCAAAGGATTTCTGTTTAATAAGAGTTTTTCCAGTTTCGCTGTCCTCTTCTCTCTAAGGATCTCAAACATCACAGCCAAATTTGTGATAATGTCTGTTTTATCTTCACTGGTGTTATACTGTTACCTTGTTTTTACTTGTGACAGTATAACACCAGTGAAGAGAAAACAGACACTGACACAAACATGGCTATGATGTTTGAGATCCTTAGAGAGAAGAGGATAGTGAAATTAGAAAAAGTTCTTATTAAACAGAAAATCCTTAGCTCAAACAGTCGAGAACTTGTTTGCTCTGTCTTTCTTGGTCAAAGATGGGATAGGGTTTTGATAGTTGTGGATGAGAAAGACTCTCATCTTGTTTATAAATGTTAATTTAATTCATCATTGTAAAATTATATATTTTACAACAAAGAATTAAATATTAATATTTAAAATTATTCACAATATTAATAATTTAAAAATATGATAGATGTGTGTGTTAATTCATTATTTTAAAATTATGCATTTTACAGTAATGAAAAAAAATTAATGTTACGACGTGACGTTGTGACGGTTGAAACACAAAATCTTAGAAACCCGTTTAAGAATCTTTAACTTATCATGTTGAGTTCTACATGTAGTCATCGATTCTTAAATTGTCCGTCTGAACAGTCTTGAAATGCACGATTATATAATTTTGTAAATATCATCTTTGTCTATTAAAATTACTTGAATAGTCGATAGTTGAGATATTTCGATTGCATTCCTATTGTTCTCTGAGTGTATACTAGACATGGTTGATTACACACTGTTGATTCTAATCGTTAGTGTTTGATTGACCTAGTCTACGTCGTGCACTTGGAGACCATGGGGTTATGCTGCCGAAATTTCTTGATTTTAGATTATAAAGCAAGTAGACAAAGTGATATTTGCATTTCATATAATCGTGCATTTCGGGATGTGATAGAAGCCAACCCCAATTCTAAACCTAAATGAAGTGTCTTGTTGCTTTTAAGTTTGTAATTCAAATTTAGGAAATAGTAATATGTTAATTACATCTAAACTGTTAATATATTATGAAATCAAATAATTATTAACATCCCAATTTTGTTTCATCCGTCGATTAGATTGAGTGTACGTATAATATATAGATTGCAATGCAGAAGTGATGTCTATCAACGATGATCATAGTTGGATGTACAATCGAAAGTTTCCGAATCAAAACGGTATCAATCATGAGTTTATAAGAGGGTTGAAGGGGTTTATTGAATTTGCTACATCAAATCCCAGTCACATGAATGGTGGTAAGATTAGGTGTCCATGCGCCAAGTGTTGTAATACCAAGTTTCTAGGCGTGATCGATACTCAGAAACATCTTTTGCGTAACGGGTTTGATGTTGGGTACAAACGGTGGACTCGTCATGGTGAGCAAATGATATTGCGCCCAAATGTTGCGAATAATCCCCCCAGGAATATTCATGTACCTCCTGAACCCGAACCTATTATTCAGGACAATGAAGAACCACCTTTGAATATGGAAGATATGGTTAGGGATGCAGCCGGTCTTGAATTCGATTGATCAGAGAACCACCAGCAAGAACCAACTCCTGCAGCCAAGAAATTTATTGATGCTATGGACTCTGCAAAAGAGAAGGTCTATCCAGGTTGCGAGATCAGTGTGTTGGAGGCTGTGGCTGAGCTCCTTAACATAAAGGCTGATTGCAATATTAGCCAGTCTGCTTATAATCGTATCATGAAAGCAATTAAGAGGATGTTGTAGAAAGAGAATAAGATGGTTACAAACTTTTATGAGACAAAGAAGTTGGTTGGGCAGATTGGGCTATGTTATGAAAAGATTGATGCGTGTAAGAATGACTGCATGCTATTCTACAAGGAAGATTCACAGAAGATAGAGTGTTCAATTTGCGGAGAAAGTAGATATAAGCCAAATCGGAGGGGTAGTTCAAAACACAAGAAAAACAAACCACATAAGCAGTTGCGTTACATGCCGTTGATTCCAAGATTGCAACGCCTCTACGCGTCTAAATCTACTTCAGAAGTAATGCGTTGGCATAAGGAAAGTTTGCGTGAAGAGGGTGTGTTGATTCATCCCAGTGATGGGGAGGCATGGAAACACTTTGATAAGACTTATGCTGACTTTGCGTCTGAAGCAAGAAATATACGGTTATGCATCTGCTCTGATGGTTTCAATCCATTTGGTCCTGGGGCAAAATATTACTCTTGTTGGCCGGTTATAGACACTGTCTACAATCTTCCCCCTGGTTGTGTATGAGTGATTCCTACATGTTCTTGTCGTTATTCATCCCCGGACCAAACAGCCCTAGGAGGAACATTGACGTCTATCTCCGACCTTTGATGGACGAATTGAAACAACTTTGCGAGGATGGGATGGGGTCGAAACGTGGGATGCTTTTAAGCGAGAGAATTTCAGCATGAAAGCTGTGTTGATGTGGACAGTTAATGACTTCCCTGCATATGGGATGTTATCGGGTTGGAGCACCCACGGGAAGTTGTCCTGTCCGTATTGTATGAGTGACACAAAGTCTTTCACGCTCAAGCACTCTGGAAAACCATGTTGGTTCGATTGCCATAGAAAAATTCTTTCGAAGGACCACCCATTCAGGACCCAGAAGAATGCGTTTAAAAAGAACAAGAATGACCATGATGAGCCCCCGATTAATTTGAGTGGTGACACGGTCTATAGGGAGGTATCTAGATTGCCCGATCCTCGGTGGGGGAAAAAGTTTTCGAAGAGCAAAATATAAGGGTTTGGGACTTCCCATAACTGGACCAAGAGGAGTATATTTTGGGAGCTGCCATACTGGAAAACAAATCTCATTTGACATAACCTTGACGTGATGCACATTGAGAAGAATGTCTTCGATAATGTTTTTAACACGTTGATGGATTTCAAGGCAACAACTAAAGACACAATCAAAGGTCGAATGGACCTTAAGGAAATCTGTAAGCGGCCGACCTTAGAGTTGTCTGAGGTCAATGGTAAAACAGTGAAACCGGTGGCTCAATACGTGCTTACAAAGGAAAACAAACTCCTCCTCCTGAAATGGCTCAAGGATTTAAAGCTTCCAGATGGTTACGCGTCTAACATTGGTAACTGTGTCAATGTAGAGGAGGGGAAATTGCAGGGTTTGAAGAGTCATGATTGCCACGTTTTGCTGGATAGACTACTTCCGATTGCTCTTAGGGATCTCTTGCCTAACAATATCTGGGTGGCGTTAACAGAGTTAAGTGAGTTTTTCCGAGCATTAACATCGACCACACTACGTGTTGATCACATGAAAAAGCTTTAGGAGAGCATCGTAGTGACTTTGTGCAAACTTGAGAAGATATTTCCTCCTTCATTCTTTGATTCTATGGAACATTTACCGGTCCACTTGGCATACGAAGCTAGAGTCGGTGGTCCAGTTCAATACAGATGGATGTATCCATTTGAGAGGTAATTGAATTTATTCTATTTCTAAATAATTTGAGCGTTAACAATATACCTCTTTAACATTATTTATGTTTTAATCTATGAATGACTTTTAGGTATCTAGGCCAACTGAAAAAGGAAGATGAGCAATAGGGCCATGGTCGAGGCCTCAATTTCAGAGGCTGTTATTATAGATGAGATTGTTGCCTTTATCGGAACATATTTTCATCTTGATGTTGATACGAGATTGACTAGGTTTGGCCGCAATTACGATGGTGGTTGTCCGTCTAATGGAAACATCTCTATATTTTTATCCCCTGGTTGGTTCCTCGGCAAACGGGTTGGTACGCGTACGTTAACCTCTAAAGAGTTTGCCGCGGTCTCACTCTATGTTCTTCTTAACTGTGACGAGGTTGAGGAATATATCAAGTAAGTCATTGATGTTATGTTTATGCCTCGTCGATTAAATTATGCATGTTTAATTACCTGCATATGAAATGCCTTGTTTAACCCTATTGCAGAATGATTGAAGATTTAGCTCAGGATTTATCTCCAAAACTCATCGCAACTAGGACAGACAGAGAATTTCCAAACTGGCTAAGGAAATATGTAAATATTTCGTTTCATTCAAATTTATTCTATACACTTTTTTAAACATTCAATCTTAAAATTGTATTAAATTGGTTACATATTGTCTTATAGATAACTGAACATCCGAGTGATGCCAAAGCTGCGAGGTTAAGACATTTAGCAGCAACTCCGTACTTGAACATTAATTTATACAACGGTTATTTCGTGAATGGCTATGTGTTTCATACCAAAGCTTATGGGAGCTCTAAATTAACGTGGAATAGCGGTGTGAAGCTTAAAGGAAACCTTGATTATTGTGGCATCCTGAAAGAAGTAGTCGAGGTGGAGTATTTGGGTGGAAACAATGTTGTCTTGTTCAATTGTGAGTGGCGAGATGCTGTGCGAGGTGTTAAGAAGCACGCCATATTTGACCTCTACTATGTAAAGGACTCATCCAGACATGTTGGCGACGACGTCTTCATCTTAGCATCTCAAGCACAACAGATATACATGACTCCCTACCCTCGTCGGCGACCCGATGGATGGTGGCCTGTCTGGAAGACCAAGGCTAGGAGCATGATTGACAACCTACCCTCATTGACAACTACACAGTCGTCATTAGAAACACCCTATCAAGAGGATGAAATGCCAGTGCCACCTAACGTTTATCAGCTAATCATCCATTAGATGATGTCACTCATATTCCTCAAAATGTTGATGAACCCGAGGAGGACTTCTTACCAGTGAATTTGCCACCTCCTCCGCCTCGTTCAGGTCATCTCGCACACATTGAAATTGATGAATCAGAGGAAGAGGAAGAGGAAGAGGACGTCGAATCAGAGTTTGATTCATCAGAGTCCAAAGACGAAGATGAAGAACTTGAGTTTTGTAGTAATTCAGAGTCCAGTGATGATGATGGGGACGAAGATTAATAATAGTTTAAAGTTTTATATGTATTGTGCATGCTTTAGATTATTAGAACTTTAAAGTTTTATATGTATTGTGAATGCTTTAAGTTTATTTTAAGAAGATCTGTTAATATATTGTTTCCTATTGTTAAAGTTTTATATTTTAATATTTTTAGTGTATTTAGATGTATTGTGAATACTTTAGATTATTAGAACTTTAAATTTATTTTAAGTAGATCTGTTAATATATTGTTTCCTATTGTTAAAGTTGTATATTTTAATATTTTTAGTGTATTTAGATATGAGTTATAGTAGAGCGAGCAGAAAGACACGTCCCGTGTACACATCTATTACGGGGACGCAATCGTCCCGATCTGATACAGGTGCTACCGGTACTAATGATTTCGACCCTACACATAGTACTACCAGCTCCTCCTCTAGGGCCGATACTACTATGAGTCCCACTCCTGTCGATTCTGAGGGGAGGACGTTTCTCCAGATATCGCCACATTATGCACAGTAAGTAACTCTTCATTAATTTGATATAAGTTGGTTCCTTTTTGTTTTATATATAATTCATTATTTAAGTTAAAATGTTATTGTATAAATATACTAGGTAAGTTTATAGGTGCATACCCTACCCCCGGGACAAGGATTGGGATGTATTGGCGGTCTCGGGTCATGCAAGAGTTTTGGCCCAACTGGAAATCATTGCCACGGGAGGAGAAGGAGAATGCTTGGGAGGAGTTTAAGGTAATTTGTTAATGATTTTTATTTAAAACTTAAATGTTAGTTTGTTATTAAAATGTTATAATTAATAATGATTATACTCTTTTAGTTTTGTAATGTTATCATTATATGTTGTAGTTGAAATTTACATGGGCGCCGGATATCGACGAGGAGACGGTTAAATTTATTTTCATGAAACATGTCAGAAGTTATTTCTGGATCATATTGGTAACATATTTATCTATCCTTAATTAGTTTAATTAACAATGATTATACTCTTTTAATTTTATAATGTTATCATTATATGTTTATGAGATATTCATATTTTTAATAGGTACCACGAAGTCTAATTATTATATTAAGCGGCTGGAGGCGAATTTAGCGCCCGTGACACCGACTTGGATGACCGAGGAGGTGTTTCATAGATTTTGCGAACATTGGTCGTCAGATGGGGCGATAGCGATCGCCGAACAGGCTCGGGCAAATAGAGCGGGCTCCTCGGGGTCGACGACAACGCATACGATGGGGACGATACCAGTCGGCGAGCATCACTATCGTATGGTATGTATGTTAGTTTAAATGTAATGTATGCATGCTTTGAAATCAGTTTATATACGTATGTTAGCTGGGGAGCCATGTTGATGCTATGAAATCCATGGTTTTAGTTTAATTGACTTTGAAACCAAACAGGATGGTTGTATGTACGTTGTTAGTGGGTGTTAGTGTAAATGATAAGAAATACATGGGGTGTTAGTTTAAATGTAGTGTATGCATGCTTTTAAATTAGTTTATGTACGTATGTTTGCTGGGAGCCATGTTGATGCTATGAAATTCATGGTTTTAGTTTAATTGACTTTGAAACGAAACAGGACGGTTGTATGCACGTTGTTGGTGGGTGTTAGTGTAAATGATAAGAAATACATGGGGTGTTAGTTTAAATGTAGTGTATGCATGCTTTTAAATCAGTTTATGTATGTATGTTAGCTGGGAGCCATGTTGATGCTATGAAATTCATGGCTTTAGTTTAATTGACTTTGAAACCAAACATGACGGTTGTATGCACGTTGTTGGTGGGTGTTAGTGCAAATGATAAGAAATAAATGAGGTGTTAGTTTAAATGTAGTGTATGCATGCTTTTAAATCAGTTTATATACGTATGTTAGCTGGGAGCCATGTTGATGCTATGAAATCGATGATTTTAGTTTAATTGACTTTGAAACCAAACATGACGGTTGTATGCACGTTGTTGGTGGGTGTTAGTGTAAATGATAAGAAATACATGGGGTGTTAGTTTAAATGTAGTATATGCATGCTTTTAAATCAGTTTATGTACGTATGTTAGCTGGGAGCCATGTTGATGCTATGAAATCGATGATTTTAGTTTATTTGACTTTGAAACCAAACAGGACGGTTGTATGCACGTTGTTGGTGGGTGTTAGTGTAAATGATAAGAAATACATGGGGTGTTAGTTTAAATGTACTGTATGCATGCTTTTAAATCAGTTTATGTACGTATGTTAGCTGGGAGCCATGTTGATGCTATGAAATTCATAGTTTTAGTGTAAATGTAGTGTATGTTTTCTTTTCTAAGATTACCCCTAAATCCTAATGAAAGTAAATACTCCCTCCGTCCCAGGAAATGGTTCACCATTTTTGGCCCGGCACGCAAATTAAGAAAATAGGTGGAAAGAAAAAATGTTGTGAGTGTAATTTGAAAATAGGAGAGAGAATTAGTGGAGGAAATAGTAAATTCAAAAAGTGTTGTGAGTGTAATAGTGAATTAGGAGAGAGAATGAGTGGAGGAAATAGTGAGTGGGTATAATAGAATATTAATAAAACTTTTCCATTTTAGGAAAGGTGAAACTTCAAACGGGACGCCATTTTGGGTAAAAGGTGAAGCATTTTTTGGGACGGAGGGAGTATTATACTCACAACTTTAGTGATTAAAGAGAACATATTTTTATCACAAGGATAATATGGGAAGCTAAATGTTGCATTTATACCATTTCAAAATAATAATCTCGCTTCTTTTATTTATAGGAAAAAGAACATGGCCCCGATGTCAGTTTTTTGGATGTTTTCGTTAGCACCCATGTTAGAACTCCTACATCCGCCGATCAACCTCCGCAATGGGTTGATGATCGATCTGCATTGGCCTTTGTAAGTAAACTATCATTAAATGACTTGATTTTGAATATGTAAATTTATTTATGTACATTGTGTATATGATTATATTTGTTTGTTTTATTTTGATAGAATACATATCAAGCCGCCATTGTTCCCGAAGGTACTCCTCCCGGCCAGCCCGTTCCATTCGTGCCTGAAGTTTGGCAAGCTGTCACCTCAGATGGATATCCAAATAGAGGAGACCGAATCACAGGTTGCAATGCCCATCGTCGTCGGCCGGCCATCGCCCGAATGTTTTCAGGCCCGATCCTCATTATGCTTCGAGGATCGACTCTCTGGAGGCTCAGGTGGCTGAGGAGAGACGCGTGGCTGCGGAGGCTAGGGCACAGCTTGCGGAGGCTCAGGCAAAGGCTGCGGAGGCTGATGCAAAGGCTGCGGAGGCTCAAGCAAATGCTGCGGAGGCTCAGGCACAGGTTGCGCAACATCGGGAGGATACGGATTGTCGATTTGCGATGGTGATGGCCCAGATACAGATTCTGGTAATTCTCAGTCCCCCCCCCCCCGAGTTGATTTTGTACTATTTGATACTTTTTTTGTAATAACATTTGTGATATTTGTTTGTAATAACATTTGTGATGTCCCCATTTCAAGTTCTCCCCCTCCCCCCGATTTTGGGTATTGGGATGTCCCCGCCCCCACCCCCTCCCCACCGATTTGGTACTGGGACCCCCGCCCCCCTCATCGATTTGGTACTGTATTTTGATTTTTAGATTTATACTTTTAGTTTTATCAATTGTTATATCAGGTACAAAAAAAAATTTATAATTGATATTTACGATTTTTTTTTTAATTTATTGCATTATCAGCGGCGGAAATTTCCGTCGCTGAATTAATTTATTTTAATTTAAATTTTATATCAGCGACAGAATATTTCGTCGGGGAAATAATTATTTAAATAAAATAAATTAATTCAGCGACGAAAATTTCCGCCACTGAGTTAATTTATTTTAATTAAATTTTTATTTCACCGGCGGAATATTCCGTCGCTGATATAAAATTTAAATTAAAATAAATTAATTCAGCGACGAAAATTTCCGCCGGTGATTTAATTTAATTTTTATTTCACCGGCGGAATATTCCGTCGCTGGATTAATTTATTTTAATTTAAATTTTCTATCAGCGACGGAATATTCCGCCGGTGTTATCATAAGATCACTGACGGAATACTATTTCCATCGGTGTACACCGACGAAATTTGGTCTGTCGGACCACTGCGGCGGGATGACAGTGGCGGACTACCGACAAAATTTTTCATCCGGTGACTGAACTTTAGCGACGGAATGCATACTCTAGCGGCGAAAAATTCCGCAACTAAAACACCATTTTCTGGTAGTGTTTTTTTTAAAATGGGGAATTGCTGTGCGGCGGTGAATGACGAGAGGGCGAATTTTGTGAAAGGTGAAGAGGATAAATGGTGGATGAACTGTAAGAACAGTTCTGGGTTAATCGGAAAACTTGGCGACGATGGCGGAGGAGATGATCGTGGGTTCCACCAAGTACCAGGAAGGTTGATTGGAAATGGGTCCAGCAGTATCGCCTGTTTACATACTCATCAGGGGAAGAAAGGAACTAATCAGGACACCATGAATTGTTTGGGAGGTCAGTCAGTCATCTCTCGTTAACTACATGTATTCACTGATGAAGATGGGTGGATTGGAAGATGATGGGGGTAGAGAGAGAAAGTTAGAGAGAGAGAGAGAGAGAGAGAGAGAGAGAGAGAGAGAGAGAAAGAGTGTGTGTGAGAGGGGAGATGAGGGGTAAGGTTTTGTTTGGGGTAGAAAGGTATTTCTGAAATTTTATAAAGTTATAAATCATTTGAGGGATCATATGATTAATTTATTTTCATTTAATTTGCATTAAAACAACATTTAAAAAATTTGTTTTAAAAAACATCCTACATTAAATGATAAGTGACTTGCACGTGATCATTAACGGATTTTTCTAACGAAATTGGTAAAAATCCCTGAAACGTTTAACATAATATGAACTTTGAACCCTATATTATAATTACCGATAGAATGGTACCCATATTAGAAACACTTCCTAAACTTTGGGGCCCAAAATGTCATTCACCCTATATTTATTAAGAGACTACAACAATGAATAAGACAAGGTGGGTTTTATATTCCAAATCATTACTCAATACGTGTGCCTTCCCTCCTTCATTCTTCTCCCTTCCTATTATTCTACCTTATGCAATTCTCTTTCTAAGCAATTCTCTTTCTAATATAGTATCAGAGTCACCGATCTTTGATAATCTAATTACTTCTACTTTTGTAATTATTCTTTTATTTATTTTATTTCTTTTTTTCTTAAAATTAATATTTTTCTCTTTCTTAAATATTAATTTTTCTCTTTTTTATAAACAATGAATGTCTTTTGGTACGATCCTGTTTGCTTTGATACGTTACCATCATCCTATATTATTTGCCAATTATGTAACGCAATTGATTATACCGCAATCGAGTGTATGCGTCGTTTTGAATCAATTAATACCGTTCATACCGGTTCTTCTTAATAACTATCAAATTGGTTATATCCGGAATAAATGAATCCTTAGAAATAAATGATTGTTCTTCCATTGTAGGAGAGTCATCTTCTTCTCTTTTATTTTCTATTTCAAATTGGTACGTTGATGATCTTCTTGATCAACTCCATTGTGTTCGAAAACTTTCTTCTCAATTAATTTTTTTTTTTTGAAGTAAAGTCAATTTCATATACTCTTACCAGGGCTGATAGTCCAATATCTGAAATCAAGCTAATAGATTATTTTGTTGCTGAAGGACTTGATCTGTTGTACGCCACATTTATTAATTAATTTTTTTCGAAAGCCTAATCTTTCTTTAAATTTTCTATATAGTCATCTTTTTGACATGGAAGAACAACATCGTCCGAAATTGCAATCTCCAATCGGCTCTCAATCTGGTGCTCAACCACCAGTTTCTTCTTCTCTGGCACATGGACAAATTCCATCTTCAATTCCAACAAAAAACATGTCCAAACCTGCTGCCTATTACACCCATGAATGTTGGGCCTCCTCATTATGCTAGCCCTATGAGGCCCAGTAAACAGCAGCCCACCAGACATGTTTACTCTGTGTAAAGACCAGATTTTTGATTTAATTCCTTAGTATTACTCCCTCCGTCCCACCAATTGCTTCACCCTTTTCCTCCGGCACGGGAATTATGGTAATGGGAGGGAAAAAAAAATGTTGTGAGTGTAATTTGAAAATAGGTGAAAATACCGAATGAACTTGAGCTTTTCATTGATACAAAGCAGGTTATATACATGTGATACAAGAAGTTCTAATCTAGGCAAATCTCTTAATTGGTCTGACCAAATCTCCTAATATATTGTGGGTGATATACGTGATTACAATTATTGATACAAAGTGATTAACTTGCCATACATGGTGATATTGTATAACAAGGAAAGGATCCTTTATTGTAGGTGACGGGATATTCAACACTCCCCCTCAAGTTGGATTGTGAAGGTCACGAACTCCCAACTTGCCCAAGAGAAAATGAAAACGTTCAGTCCCAAGGGCCTTCGTGAATATATCCGCAACTTGATTGGCTGTGGAAATGACATATGGTATCACATCTTTCCGTTCGACCCGTTCTCGAACAAAGTAGCAATCCATCTCAACGTGTTTTGTTCGCTCATGAAACACGGGATTATTTGCAATGTGTCGGGCTGCTTGGTTGTCACAGAACAGCGCCGTAGGACTAGATTGTGGTGCATGAAAATCACTGAGCAACCATCGCAGCCAAACGGTTTCACAAACCGTAGAGGCCATGGCCCTATATTCAGCTTCAGCGGAAGAACGTGCCACTACCGATTGCTTCTTCGTGCGCCATGAGATTGGGGCACCACCAAGGGTAATAAAGTAGCCCGAGCTTGAGCGACGCGTCATTTGACATCCTCCCCAATCAGCGTCACAGTAGGCTTCTAACTCAAGATTTCCATGGCTAGGCAGAAAAATACCTTGGCCCGGAGATGATTTTAAGTAACGGAGAACACGGTATACAGCATCAAGATGGGACTGTCGTGGATGACTGAGGAACTGACTCAGGAGATTAACGGCGAATGTGATATCGGGGCGTGTGACAGTGAGGTATAGAAGTCGTCCCACCAGTCTGCGATATAGCCCAGCGTCAACATCAGGCGTACCATCATCCATTTGCAACTTCTTATTCTGCTCCATAGGGAATCGACTGGGTCGACAACCTTGCATTCCAGTTTCGGCTAATATGTCAAGGGTGTACTTACGTTGGCTAAGAACCATGCCATCCGATGTTCGAGCTACTTCCACCCCTAGAAAGTATTTTAATTGCCCCAAATCCTTAATGCTAAACTTTGTGTTGAGGTATGATTTGACTTTGCTCATCTCGGTATCATTGTTTCCTGCGAGAATGACATCATCTACATAAATCAATGCTGCAACATATATTTCTTCTCTGTCCAACACAAATAATGAGTGGTCTGCTTGGGATTGACGGAACCCATAATCAAGGAGCGCAATAGTGAACTTTTTGTACCAATTTCACGAGGCTTGTCGAAGTCCATATAGGGACTTGTGGAGCTTGCACACGCGTGTCTCTCCTTCGCGTGCAAATCCTTGCGGAATTTTCATGTAGACTTCCTCTGTGAGATCACCATGGAGAAAGGCGTTATTCACGTCCAATTGTTGAAGCGACCAATTTTTCTTGGCTGCCACTGCAAGGAGCGTTCGGACTGTTACAAGTTTGGCTACCGGTGCAAATGTCTCATGAAAGTCAATGCCCTCAACTTGTGTGAAACCCTTGGCAACGAGACGGGCCTTAAATCTTTCAATCTCTCCATTGGGCTTATATTTTATCTTGTACACCCACTTCGAATCAATTGCTCGTTTGCCCGGGGGAAGATGTTCAAGGGTCCATGTCCCATTTGCCTCCAAAGCTGTGATCTCCTTTTGCATTGCCTCGCACCATGCTTGTTGTTTTACTGCCTGGTGAAAGTATTTTGGCTCATCGTTCGATGTGATGGCCGCCAAGAAGCACTTATGGTTATGAGAAAATTGTGCATAAGAGACAAAGTGAGATAAAGGATGTACCGTCGAGGTCGCTGAGTTTGAAGTGGGCAGCGCATGGTCGAGTGATTGCGGCAAGTCAACTTTAAATCCTGAAAATGGCTCGGTTTGTGGTGCTGCCTGCTACTCCTTCTAACTTCATTGTCCATGTTCGATTGTGAGACTGGCTCAGTGTGTGCATTACCCAAGTGCTGAACCTCTTCCTGTGCTCCATTAACATTGTTGGGCTCGGCTGTTGTATTCAGCCCACTTGACAATGGAATTGTGGGCTGTTCTTCAATGTCTGAACCGTACTCCCAGTCCATTGTTCTTGAATTGCTGATTCTGTCCCTTTGTACTTGGCCATCCCGGAACGGAAATTTTGACTCAAAAAATTGGACATCTCTACTAGTGTAGATTTTTCCACTTTCAATATCATACATTCGATACCCCTTTTGCGAATATGGGTAGCCAACAAAAATGCAACGTCTCCCCCTTTCACTAAACTTATCCTTTCCTTTTCGGTTGTCTTTTGCATAAGCTAGGCACCCAAAGACTCTTAAATGCTCATATGTGGGTTGTTTCTTTAACAAAATTTCATAGGGCGTTTTGTTGGAAATGACGGGCGAGGGGAGTCTATTTATTATATAAGCGGCGGTTAGGACACATTCCCCCCAAAACTTAATAGGTAAGCCAGCCTCAAACCGAAGTGCCCTAGCTACCTCAAGTAAGTGTCTGTGCTTTCGCTCAACCACTCCATTTTGTTGTGGTGTGTCAGTGCACGATGTTTTTAACTCTATGCCATGATTAAGATAGTAACCCATCATATAATTAGACTGGAATTCTTCCCCATTGTCAGCCCTAATTTGTTTTACTTCCTTCCCAAATTGTGTTCTAGCCATATTACAAAACATAGGCAAATAATGGGCAACCTCTGACTTATTTTTCATGAGAAAAACCCATACTGTTCGACTAAAATCATCAACAATAGTAAGAAAGTAATGTGCCCCAGAAAAGGAAGCAGTTCTATAGTTACCCCAAATATCACAATGCAAAACTTCGAAACATGAATGAGTCTTAATAGTACTTGTAGGAAAGGGAAGTCTAGTTTGCTTGGCTCTCAAACACGAGTCACAAGGCTCAACATTATTCTTAAAATTCAAAATACTAATACTCTGAAGCTTAGCTTTAGATGCATGTCCCAACCGTTGGTGCCACACTTGTGAGTCCGTGTTGACTGATAGGGCCATACCTCCTCTCGCCGGCTCCAGTTGATAAAGACCATTTTGCTGCCTACCCACTCCAATCAGGTTCCTCGAGGGTAAGTCCTGTATCACACAAAAATCCAGAAAGAACGTAAGTGCACAATTTAAATCTCTGGTTATTCGACTGACAGAAACTAGATTGCATTTAAAATCTGGAATATTTAGGACATTATTCAGGTTAAACCCATTTGACAGCCGTGTGTCTCCAACACTTTTGACTGGAATATGTGCACCATTAGGTATTTGCACTGGCATGCCCCCTTTGTATGCTCGTTCCTTTTCCAATGTCCCTGCATTACATGTGATGTGTTCCGTAGCACCGGAATCAATTATCCAAGAGTTTTCAATGATTGTCTTACCAGCCATGTTTACATTTGGAGAGTTGGATGGAGCGTTGGAACTTATTTTCTCCCTGCCAAAGAATTCTAAGAACTTGGCGTACTGCTCAGCGTTGAGTCCTGCTATTGGGCTTTGGTCGGTGGATGGTGTTTGCTCAAATGGTCCAGCCTCCTTTACTTGCGCTGCCTTGGGTCCTCTTGGTCTCTGGTTTCGCCTTTCATTGTTTGGTCGTGGCACCCTTCCCCAATCAGCAGGGTAACCAACCAATTCATAACAGCTTTCTTTTGTATGCCCCGTCTTCTCGCAGTGGCTGCATCTCGGCCTTTCACGTCTTCCAGACCTTTTGTCAAAGCTGTCCACAATTGGTCTTGGTGTTGTGGCTTGTAATGCGGCTGCTTCAGTAGTAGGTTTTCGGGCTATAGAGACTTGCCTTTGTGCTTCGTCCTCAGCCACTAAATGATAAGCAATGCCAAGATTCACTGCTGGTTTTGTGCTCAGTATCTGTGTCTTCACGGTTCCAAATGAATCGTCGAGTCCCATGAGAAACTCGTAAAGTTTCTCTTTCTCATTCAATGTCTGAAGCTTCTTCGAGACATCGCACGTGCATTTTCCACAATCACACTTTGGTAGTGGAGCTATAGACTGTATCTCGTCCCATAGACCCTTTAATTTCGTGTAATAGGCTGACACAGAAAGACCTTCTTGCCTGGTAAGCGTCAATGCTCTCTTCAGGTCATAGGCTCGTGGTGCGCTCTCCTTTCCCAAGCGTTCTTCAAGGTCTTCCCATATCTCCTTTGCCGTCTCAGCATACTTCACACTGTTTCGTATCTCCTTATCCATAGCACTGTTAAGCCATCCTTTTACCATGGCGTTGCAGCGTTTCCAAAGCATCATTTCCGACGAAGTTTCTGCAGGTTTCTCGATCGAGCCGTCGACGAAACCGATTTTGTTTTTGGCAAACAATGCGTTGGCCATTTCATTCTTCCAGTCGCCATAATTGCCGTCGCGGAGGACCTCGCTGACGAAGATTTGGCCGGGATTGTCTGAAGCATGGATGTAGTAGGGAGACATTACATCCACGGTAGGGAATTTGGTTTTGGTTGCATCAGTATCAGAACTCATGATGCGTGAATTGTTTTGTTTTCGGTAGTGGTAGTGATTGGATCAAGCCCGCTCTGATACCATGAAAATACCGAATGAACTTGAGGTTTTCATTGATACAAAGCAGGTTATATACATGTGATACAAGAAGTTCTAATCTAGGCAAATCTCTTAATTGGTCTGACCAAATCTCCTAATATATTGTGGGTGATATACGTGATTACAATTATTGATACAAAGTGATTAACTTGCTATACATGGTGATATTGTATAACAAGGAAAGGATCCTTTATTGTAGGTGACGGGATATTCAACAATAGGAGAGAGAATTAGTGGAGGGAATAGTGAATTTGAAAAGTGTTGTGAGTGTAATAGTGTTTTAGGAGAGAGAATGAGTGGAGAGAATAGTGAAGATTCTTTGCCAAAAAAGGAAAGGTGAAGCTTCTAACGGGACGCCCTTTTGGGTAATTAGTGAAGCTTTTATTGGGACGGAGGGAGTATTTAATTAGAAAAAAAATAAAATAATACTTAGTTAATTGTTTTGGACTTGGACTAAGTTAAATGGGCCATTATTGAAATTAAATAAATGAATTGAAAGATTTAAACAAACTGGGCTAGTTAAGTGGACTTGTTTCATTGGACCCGGGGCTACCTAATTAATTAGCTTAGAATTTAGAAACCTAATAATATAAATACATATTTTCTAAACCTAGGGTTATCAATATTTTAATAACAAAGAACAATAGAGAGAGAGAGGGAGGCGGCATTTGCAGAGAGATAGAGAGGAGCCGTGTGACCAAGGAAGAAAAGGAAGAAAGGAAGATCAGGCCGTGTCTCACATGGGAAACATGGGAAAGGCTGGACATTGTGACTATCACAAACTAAACCAAAGTACAAAGTGAAAGTGAGTATTCTTTCGACCCGTCTAATAATTATTGTTATTAAACTTAAAGCCTAGAAAATCCTAAAAACTCTTGAGATTAGATTGGGGTTTTTATTATGAATATTGTTGATTAATTAAAAATTTATCTAAAGACATTATATTGATCGGATCATTGATTAATTGAAAACCTAATATTGATTAAGGTTTGGATATGTAATCAAAGGAGTTAAACCTAAGGTATTACATGCTAAGAATGGAAGAATCGAAAGTAAATATTTTGTGTGTATTTTTGTGTGTGTGTCGTGTACATGTGTGTGTTTTGTGTAAATAATTTTTGGTGAAAAATTATTTTACAAATTGTTTTGGGTAAATATTTTGGTATCAAAAAGGTTTTGATTTTGAATAAAAATGTTTTGGTTAGAAATCTAACCAAGGTTAAAGCTGAAAATCAACTTTCAAAAGCCCTAGTGACCAAACTGAAAATCTGGAAATTAGGGGCTGTTTTGTAAATCCTGAAAGCCAGGGGACTGTTCGGTCAATTCTGAAAGATGAAGGTCTGTTCAGTAATTTCTGGAAGTTGAGGGACTGTTTTGCAAATACTCAAAAGTTGAGGGACTGTTTTGCAAATATTTAAAAGTTGAGAGACTGTTTTGCAAATACCTAAAAGTTGAAGGACTATTTTGTAAATATTCAAAAGTTAAGGACCACTTTGTAATTTCATGAAAGATGAAGGGTCTTTTGTACATACTCAATGTAGAGGGTCTTAAAAGTAACTTCTAAAAAAAGAAAGACTTTTAAAAGTTAAAGAAGAAGAACCAAAATAGAATAAAGGCAACTTCTAAGAGTAGGAAGTGTAAGCCCAAAAATAATGGAAAAGTTCCAAATATAGAAAGTCACTATTTTAGGAAAGTTATCTAAAATAGAAAAGATATTATTTAAGAAAGATACTTAAATAGAAGGTAAATATTTTGGGAAGGTTACCTAAAATAGAAAAGATACTATTTAAGAATGATACTTAAATAGAAGGTAAATATTTTAGGAAGGTCACCTAAAATAAGAAAGATATTATTTAAGGAAGATACTTAAATAGAAGGTTACTATTTTAGGAATGTACCTAAAATAGAAAGATAGTTAACTAGTAAGATGAGTCCAAAAGCAACTCATAAGTTAACTAAAGATAAATCAACTAGGGTACATAAGAAGTAATAAACAATTACTTGTACCTAAAATTATATCTTTGCATGACTGTAGGTTATACCAGAAGTGCAAAGGAAGCAAGCTAAGGTAAGGAATTACGTTCCTAAACACTTTGTGTATCGATTCTTTGGAAACTCTATCGAGTCTTTTCAAAATTATACTATCATGTGGCGATAGTGTTTTATAAAAATATTCCCTGGACATGAAGCGTCTTTTGGAAATCTTATCTATGATATGTATTGTTCATGGATATCTAAAGTATTGACTTTGCTTATGTGTATTCTTGTTTAATATGAATGCACTATATGTTAGACTTGTATGAATGTACATGCATGTCAAGATGAAATGGAATGATATTGGACTTGTGTAATATGTGTTACGTACTTGTCTTAATATGCTGTTATGCGCACTCGACATCAAACAGATGATCGGATGGGAATTACTCAAGGTAGGGTAAATCCTGAATAAAAACGATAATATGGAATTGTAATGCCACACTTCCTTGATTAAATTTTATTGTGATAACCTTTCGTTGAAATGTTTCGATTGAACCGTCATTCAGGTCATCTCCTCATAACTTCAAGGAGATCACGTAATGACTTACTGGGCATCTTTCGCTCATTCCTTCATTCTTATTTTTCCTCCAGGTATGGGAATAAGGATGGAAGATCGTTGTAGGAAGGACGACGATAAATGAAGAGTTATAGAAGAATTATTGACGAACCGGAATTTTAGTTAGTTTAAATAAAGCTAGTAGGTATTACTAGTCGTTACATTTGATACTTCCGCACTTATGTAACGTTCATTACTTTAGTTACCGTTGGGTTTGAATAAGTTTGAATATTTAGTTACCGTTGGATTTGAATATTTAAATGTTTAGTAACCGTTGGGACCCTATTTTGGGGTATTTATTCATATTGATGAATATTATTATATAAAGGAAATTCTGAGTCGTTACACTCTGATTCACAGGTACCCTTCAACTTCTCCCTTATAAGATAGAATAATAGCAAGGAAGAAGAATGAAGAATGGAAGGCACACGTATTGGGTAATGCTTTGTAATAGAAAACCCAACTTGTCTTATTCATCGTTGTAGTCTCTTAATATATAGCCATTACAACAGTCTTACCTAGGAAGTACAATGGGAAACGATCTCTACAGTTAAGGTAAGGATAATAGGTTCGATTCATTCTCTCGCATTCTAGCGTAAGACATCAGACATCGTAAAAATAAATAAAAAGATAATGACATTTTAGTATTTTAGTAATTAACGTTGGTAAGACTTGGTAAAGAAGGACATTGAGATGCTTCTTTCAGAGTTGTATGGTGCAGTTTAAATTTGGTTACATCTCTTTTATTTTTAAATAAATTTTAATCAGTTTGTGACCCTAGGCCTTTTAATCTAAGCTTATTTTCATAAAAGGGTCATGACGTTTTTGAAATTCCACTAAAACCCTTGAGCATTTCAAGGACCAAAATACCCTCCACAGTTAAGTGACGTGCTCTCTTTCATTTATGGTAAAATTCCAGTCTGCTTTTATAGTCGAGGTATACAACAAGCTCACCTCTTATAGCTGAACTATAAAAGTCATTTTTTCACATGTTTTCATATTTTTTAAAAATACCCAAACAACTTCTGATATTTTATAAAGTTGACTCTCATAGTTTAACTATTAAACTCAATTTAATTTGATAGTTCAAGTATAAGACTCATTTTTTTTTACATTTTTTCACATTTTACAAGGGTTAATGATAGTTTAAGACCCAAAATCATGGGGGGTCTTATATATGGGGTTCGATGTTTTTTTTGCCACTTAAGTACTACATGTGTAAACTTTTCGACAGTTAATAGATTTTTTTACGAAATTTGTTAAAAAATCTTGTCATATGCCTTCCCTCTCGTATGTCTCTCTCTCTCTCTCACACACACACATACACCAAAAAAATATATCTCTCTCCATTCTTTCTTAAGATCCGGGTTTCAGTTTAAAGGAAGTGACTATGGTTTGTTAATTTAACTAGTTTTACTCCTGTGCGATGCACGGATCATTACATGTTATTCTAAGACAGAAATTAAAAAAAAAACAACAAAAAAATGAAATAGATTTATACATTATGGAAAACTTCTTTAAACACTACATTATCAGTACATAGATCATATTTGAATAAAAAAGTTAACTTTTTTATAATTTTTTTTGAAAAAACAGTTAACTTTTTAACAGTTGCTGTTAAGTTCTATACTTAGGATCTACCGATGTCACATTAGTGGTGATGTCACCGGTTTCATCTACTTGTCTAAAAAATTAATATTCATTTTCTGAGACGAAGACACTAATATTATAAACATTAATTTTTACAAAAGAATACTACATCGGCTAAAAAAATAAATTACTATCTTAGTCCCATTGAATATTTTATAAAATATTACTTCATTCATTTAAAAAATTAATGTCATACTCCCTCCGTCCCAATAGAAGCTTCCCATTTTGTCATTTTGGGTGTCCCGTTAAAAGCTTTCACTTTCCTTTTTTGGCAAAGGAATCTTTACTATTCCCTCCACTCATTCTCTCTCCTACATTATTTTAATACTCACAACACCATTATAATTTACTATTCTCTCCACTCATTCTCTTTTCTATTTTCAAATTACACTCACAACATTTTTTCTTCCCATCCATTTTATTAATTTGCGTGCAAGACAAAAATTGGGCAGCTTCTATTGGGACGGATGGATTATATTGAAACGAAGACACTAACATGACAAACATTAATTTTGGAGGCAAATGAAGCAGTATTATTTTTTAAAATATTCATTGGGAGGAAGAAAGTAATGTTCATTTTTTTGAACAAAAAATATAATATTATTTTTTGGTTATTCATTTTGAGTCGAAAGTAATATTTATTTTTGAAATGAAGATTATAATTTTTTATAGAAGTATATTTTTAAAAATATTTATTTGAGATGAAAAAAATAATATTTCTATTTAGTTTTTTTTTAATAATAATTATTATTTTGTAATTTAAAATGAGACGAAGGTTTGTACCTTTCATTTTCATTTGGTTTGGATTCTTGGCTGTTGGACCAATTTGACCGGTAAATCATTTGATCGGTTTTAAAAAAAAAAATCATTTGATCGGTTCAAATTATCAAAGCAGGTCACAACCGATGCAAACCAAACCAAACCAAATGTACAAACTCCAACACTTTAAATTACAAAATAATAATTATTAATAAATAAAACTAAATAGAAATATTATTTTTTCCATCTCAAATAAATACTTTAAAAAATATACTTCTATAAAAAATTATAATCTTCATTTCAAAAATAAATATTATTTTCGACTCAAAATGAATAACCAAAAAATAATACTACATTTTTTGTCCAAAAAAATGAACATTACTTTCTTCATCCCAATGAATATTTAAAAAAATAATACTGCTTCATTTGCCTCAAAAATTAATGTTTGTAAAATATTACTTCATTTGTTTAAAAAAATAATGTCATATTTTGAGACAAATGCACTAACATTACAAACATTAATTTTAGAGGCAAATGAAGTAGTGTTAAGTTTTAAAAATAAATATTACTTTCGACTCAAAATGAATATCCAAAAAATATATACTTCTGTTGTGGACCAAAATAGGATCAGTAAGATAATTTTTACTTTCGACTCAAATAAATACTTTAAAAATATACTTCTATAAAAATTATAATCTTCATTTCAAAAATAAATATTACTTTCGACTCAAAATGAATAACAAAAAAATAATACTACATGTTATTGTATTTAACAATTAAAATTTAATATATAAAATATTATTTTTCTCCACTTGTTTTCCTTACAACATTTTTTCATTCAAAATGTTTTAAAAAAAGTTTATATTAAGAAATAATGACAATAAACTAAACATGAAATATTCAATTTAAATTTTTTTTTCTCAAATAATTTCATTTTAAAATTATAAATCCCAAAGTAACTCACATTTGTTATGTTTTTTTGGCGGTTCCGGTTCCCGGTTCCGAACCGTCCGTAAGGTTCCAGTTTTGGTTTGAACTGTGTTTAAAAAAAATGTTTTTTATTTGTTATGTTTTTTGAGATTTTTTCTCAAATAATTCCATTTTAAAAATCTAAATTCCAAAATAACCCACATTTGAAACTATTTGTCAAAATGACTAACTTTTTAATTTTTTCGGTTAAAATTGCTACACGGTGTAGCAAATTTAAATTTGCTCAATTTTATTTTAATTTATGCTATTAAAAAAAAACTAAAATTTGAACTCGCTACACTGTAGCGAGTTCAAATTACCAAATCAGGCCACAACCTAATTTAACAATATTTACAAAAAAATCAAATATTTATTCCATGGTATGTATACTTTTATCAAAGCAGGTCACCATTTCGGTTGTGGACCAAAATAGAATCAGTAAGATGATTTTTTTTTTCAAATTTTAGGAATAAATCAATCCTCACTTCTTTGATGGCTGACCGATGCCTTGCAAGTTACATAGTGATATTGTTATAGTTGCTTTGCTGATACATTTCATAGCTTTCTCTTTCTTACTATGCCTTGGTTTTTTGATGGCTGACCTATGCCTTGGTTGGTTTACCGATGCCTTGGTTTTTTAATGGCTGACCGATGCCTTGGTTGGTTTGATTTGTTTGACTTGATTTGTTTGGACTTTGGGAGTACTGGCTTACCGATGCCTTTGTTTGATTTGTTTGGCGGGGGTGGCTGACCGATGACCTTGGTTCGACTTAAAATGAATAAACAAAAAATAATACTATATTTTTTAATCAAAAAAATGAACATTACGTTCTTCATCTCAATGAATATTTTTAAAAAATAATACTACTTTATTTGCCTCAAAAATTAATGTTTGTAAAATATTACTTCATTTGTTTAAAAAAATAATGTCACATTTTGAGAGGAATGCACTAACATTACAAATATTAATTTTAGAGGCGAATGAAGTAGTGTTAGTTTTTAAAATATTCATTGGGATGAGGAAGTAATGCTCATTTTTTTGGATAAAAAATGTAGTAAGTATTATTTTTTGATTATTCATTTTGAGTCGAAAGTAATATTTATTTTAGAAATGAATAATATAATTTTTTATAGAAGTATATTTTTTAAAGTATTTATTTGAGTGGAAAAAATAATATTTCTATTTAATTTTCTTTATTAATAATTATTATTTTGTAATTTAAAGTGAGACAGAGTTTGACTCTTTGATTTGATTTGTTTGGAGTGGCTAACCGATGCCTTGGTTTGATTTGTTTGGACTTTGGAGTCCTGGCTAACCGATGGCCTTGGTTTGGCTGACCGATGGCCTTGGTTTAATTTGTTTGGAGTGGCTGACCGATTGTGGCCTTGGTTTGTGATATAAGGGTGGGGTTACTAAGCAAACTCGGTAAAGGTAGAGTGAATTACTTATATTTTAGTTAAAGTGGTAAAGTTTGGTTTCTGATATAAGAGTGGGGTAACTAAGCAAACTCGATAAAGGTAGAGTGGATTGCTGATCCTGGTTGTTGATGGTTTAGTTAGTGTTGTTGTTACTTTATTTTAGTTCAGTTGATCCTATTGTGCAGTACAACTGATATTAATTACTACATCGGTTGTCATCCTGTAACCGATGAAGCATCAGTGACCGAGCATGTTTCTTCAACCGATGTGATCTCTCTAACATGTCATTTTGAAAAATAATTTCAAATTGTGAGTTATTTTGGGATTTATAATAATTATTATTTTGTAATTTAAAGTGAGACGGAGTGAGTATATGATTTGTTTGGAGTGAAATAGTAGCCTCTTGTTGACCGATTGTTTGTTGTCTTACCAATGTTTGTTGCCTTGACATGTGGCCTTATTGCCTTGATATGTTGCCTTACCGATTGTTGGTTGCCTTGACATGTTGCCTTACCGATTGTTTTGCCTTGACCGATTGGATCGGTCGGTCATCCACTTATTATTTATTATTGACTGGTCATCTTGGATCGATCGATCATCCACTTATTATTGACCGGTCACCATGTCAATGATTTACCGATCCTTGTCACAACCGATCCTTGTGATCGGTCACCTTGATATATTATATTGACCGATCACCTTTGGTAACCGATGTCTTTGTTAACCGACAACAGCAACGTTGCCTTGGGTCATCAGTCATTTCCTTAGGTCATCAGTCATTTCTCAAAGTTGCCTTTGGCTTGAGAAAAATGTCCCAAACCAAAAAACCAAAGAGTACAAAATCTCCGTCTCACTTTAAATTATAAAATAATAATTATTAATAAAGAAAATTAAATAGAAATATTATTTTTTTCATCTCAAATAAATACTTTAAAAAATATACTTCTATAAAAAATTATATTATTCATTTCAAAAATAAATATTACTTTCAACTCAAATTGAATAACCAAAAAATAATACTACATTTTTTATCCAAAAAAATGAGCATTACTTCCTTCATCCCAATGAATATTTTAAAAATTAATACTACATTACAAACATTAATTTTTGAGGCAAATTAAGCAGTATTATCTTTTTAAATATTCATTGGGATGAAGAAAGTAATGTTCATTTTTTTGGATAAAAAATGTAGTATTATTTTTTGGTATTTCATTTTTGAGTCGAAAGTAATATTTATTTTTGAAATGAAGATTATAATTTTTTATAGAAATATATTTTTTAAAGTATTTATTTGAGATGAAAAAATAATATTTTTATTTAAATTTCTTTATTAATAATTATAATTTTATAATTTAAAGTGAGACGAAATTTTTACTTTGATTTGGTTGGATCGATCGGTCAACCATTATATTTATATTGACCGGTCATCTTGATCTATTATATTGATCGATCACCTTTGTTAACCGATGTTTAACCGACAGCAGCAACAACGTTGCCTTGGGTCATCAGCCATTTCTCAAAGTTGCCTTAGGCCTGAGGAAAAAATCCCAAACCAAAAAACCAAAGGGTACAAAATCTCCGTCTCACTTTAAATTACAAAACAATAATTATTAATAAAGAAAATTAAATAGAAATATTATTTTTTCCATCTCAAATAAATATTTTAAAAAATATACTTCTATAAAATAATACTGCTTCAGAAAATTAATGTTTGTAATGTTATTTTATAAAATAATACTACATTTTTTTATGATCAATTCCCTTCGATGTCTTGGTATCATTATATACCATGGTTTGGATCGGTTAGTGCCCATGGTTTGAATCGGTTAGTGCCTTCGTTTTGGATTGGTTAGTGCCTTCGTTTTTTAAGGCACTAATTTTTTGCTGACTGATCAATAATAATAATAATAATAATAATAATAATAATAATAATAATAATAATAATAATAATAATAATAATAATAAGTGGATCAGCAAAAAATGTATTATTTTATAAAATATTTTATAAAATATTCATTGTGAACAGCCAAAAATTAGTGCCTTAAAAAAGAAGGCACTAACCGATCCAAGATCCAAAACTAAGGCAATAACCGATCCAAGATACAAAACTAAGTCACTAACCGATCCAAACCATGGTATATACTCAAGGGAATGGATCATCAAAAAATGTAGTATTATTTAAAAAAAAACATAACAAATATTAATTTTCTGAAGCAGTATTATTTATTTAAATATTCATTGGGATGAAGAAAGTAATGTTCATTTTTTTGGACAAAAAAAAATAGTATTATTTTTTGGTTATTCATTTTGAGTCGACAATAATATTTATTTTTGAAATGAATAATATAATTTTTTAGAGAATTATATTTTTTTAATTATTTATTTAAAATGGAAAAAATAATTTTTATGTAGTTTACTTTATTAATAATTATTATTTTGTAATTTAAAGTGAGACGGAATTTATACCGGTGGTTTGTTTGTACCGGTTAGGCAAAAAGGCAAGGCAGGATCGGTAAGGCTAAAAGGCAAGGCAAGACTCAAGGCAGGGAATTATGGTTTGTTTGTACCGGTTAGGCAAAAAGGCAAGGCAGGATCGGTAAGGCTAAAAGGCAAGGCAAGGCTCAAGACAGGGAATTATTAGTTTAATTTTTCAAGCAAAGCATCAGTCAAGCTTAAAAATTGTTTAACCATCAAAAAGCATCGGTTAAGCAAACATCAAAGCATCGGTCAAGCTTTCTCATTGATCATCCACTTATTATTGATCGGTCACCATGTTAATGATTTATCGAATCATAGTTTACTGATCTTTGCACAACCAATCCTTGTGATCGGTTGATAACATGTTGATACATTTTCAAATTTTATATATATAGAGAATGTATAGAGATATATAGAGAGAGATAGCGATGTGAGATTAATTCCTTTTGTAACAAAACGTAAGGGCATTGGTTGATTTAATCCCACATCGTTATCTCTCTCTCTCTATATCTCTATATATTCTCTATATATATATAAAAGGAATTAATGTCCTGATTCAAATTTGCCACAACTTAAGAGAGTAATTACAAAAGTGCCACACAATTTTTGGCAAAATTTTTGGCGCTACTACTATTCATCGGATGACCTGCTTTAATATATAGATAGATTTATTTAAATATTCATTGGGATGAAGAAAGTAATGTTCATTTTTTTGGACAAAAAAAAAATAGTATTATTTTTTGGTTATTCATTTTGAGTCGACAATAATATTTATTTTTGAAATGAATAATATAATTTTTTAGAGAATTATATTTTTTTTAATTATTTATTTAAAATGGAAAAAATAATTTTTATGTAGTTTACTTTATTAATAATTATTATTTTGTAATTTAAAGTGAGACGGAATTTATACCGGTGGTTTGTTTGTACCGGTTAGGCAAAAAGGCAAGGCAAGATCGGTAAGGCTAAAAGGCAAGGCAAGACTCAAGGCAGGGAATTATGGTTTGTTTGTACCGGTTAGGCAAAAAGGCAAAGCAGGATCGGTAAGGCTAAAAGGCAAGGCAAGGCTCAAGGCAGGGAATTATTAGTTTAATTTTTCAAGCAAAGCATCAGTCAAGCTTAAAAATTGTTTAACCATCAAAAAGCATCGGTTAAGCAAACATCAAAGCATCGGTCAAGCTTTCTCATTGATCATCCACTTATTATTGATCGATCACCATGTTAATGATTTACCGACTCTTAATTTACCGATCTTTGCATAACCAATCCTTGTGATCGGTTGATAACATGTTGATACATTTTCAAATTTTATATATATAGAGAATGTATAGAGATATATAGAGAGAGATAGCGATGTGGGATTAATTCCTTTTGTAAAAAAACGTAAGGGCATTGGTTGATTTAATCCCACATCGCTATCTCTCTCTCTATATCTCTATATATTCTCTCTATATATATAAAAGGAATTAATGTCCTGATTCAAATTTGCCACAACTTAAGAGAGTAATTACAAAAGTGCCACACAAATTTTGGCGAAATTTTTGGCGCTACTACTGTTCATCGGATGACCTGCTTTAATATATAGATAGATTTGAATTTCTAGTTTCATTCGTTCATTTTTGTTCAAATTGTTGATGGATTTGTTCAAATTTTGTGGTGGTGATTTTGGTGGATGGTGGTTTTGTTGGTGGTTTGGTGGGTGTTGGTATGATGGTGAAATGATAGCTGATTTGGGAAGGGGGAGAGAAGGAGGAGGAGGTTGGAGGCTTGTGGGGTGGGTGATGGTGGTGCACGATGATGGTTACAGTGGTGGAGGACGGAAATGAGGTTAAGTTTTGTTATTTAAAGCTTTTATGTTTAGGGCAACTCCAATGGGAGGTACCAAATTTTTTTAAGGGAGTTAGCAACTCCAATGGGCAAAACATGAGGTACCAAAATATGATAAAGAGTTAACCAAGGTACCAAATCTGATACCTTGGCTAACTCTTTCCACATGTGTGTCAACTGCGCGTGGGCTTGTTTGAGGAAGCAAACATTGTCTGCAAAGGGTCAGCAAGTGTCTTTTTTTTTTGGTTTTGTTCATCTGTGATTCCTATTCCTTTTTTTTCTTTTTCTTTATTTTGTTTTTTGTTCATCCGTGACCCTTTTTTTTTCTATTCATTTTTTTTCTTTTTTTTGTTGTTTTGTTCATCCGTGACCTTTTTTTTTTAATTTCTGAATGAATCTGTGACTTCCTCTGTTTCAAGTTTTTTTTATTTATACACTATACTATCTACATTTTATTTGAAGAAAAAATCTGTTAACATTTTTTTCTCCTTCTTCTTCGGCTTCTCAATCAATGGCATCACGTTAAAGAGCTGAGGGTTGGAAAACAAGTGAAGATGAGAATCTTTTGTCGAGCTCTTTAATGTTTGAAAATGATTCTGAAATTGGTATCAATCAAAGAGACTCGACGTTGTGGTCACAAACCCATGCTCACTACGACGCAAATCGCCCTGTAGGAGGAGTTTTTCGTGATAAAAATGGTTGTGAAAGTCGCTTCAAGAAAATTAGTAAAGAGTGCATGGCGTATGGGGTTGCTTTAAGAGCGGTAGATCTTGCTCACTCAAGTGGTCAAAACTACACAAATACGGTAATTTACTCAAATATTTGTTCAATTTATTTATTTTATGATTTTATTTACTTAAAATGTCTTTTTATTCATATACTTTTAGAGGAGTCAAATTATTTTAAGGTTGCTAAGAAACCTTTCAAGTTACAACATTGTTGGGCTATTCTGAAAGATGAGCCAAAATATCAAAATCCGCCAACCGGTGAAAGTGCATTTAGTATTGATGGTGAGGATACACGTGGATCTGAAGGCGGAACTAGCTCTTCTAGGCCCGTGGGACAAAAAGCAACAAAAGCTGCAAGGAGAAAGAAAGATTTTCCATAGGAACGTGATAAGCAACTAGAAGTATTAATATCTTAGACAAAAGCCCAAGATAATGAAATGGCGGCAAATAGGGCTAGAGAATTCGCAGCATCTGAAGCTGCCGAACAACGTGCCGCTGATGATCGTACAATGCAAGTAGATCCAAACATATTCACTCCCATCAAAAAATCATACTGGGAAAGGAGACAAAAATTTATAATCGATCGTGAAATGTCTGAATCGTTTTTTACTCCACCACCAGAACGAAGTTCGAGAGCTGCTAGAAATCTCTTTACTGAAGGGAGTAGTATGCAATGGGAAGATGACAAATTTACTTCTCTTGATTAGTAATAAGAAGCCATCGCTTCGAGAATAATGGTTGCCCGTCCTTTATAGCCAGCAAATTGTCCCTCCCATCCTTTTGGATATGCATTCCACCTCCAGTGCATGCAATCAAGGTTGTCCATCATTCAAGGAAACCCTATTTTTTCAGCTTTAGCTAACAACCGGTGCAAGTCTGCTGGTGTCGGACGACGGAGACATTCTTCTCCATAAACGTTAACAATTGCTCGAGTAAACATCTTTGGAATTTCAATACCCGGTGATTCAGCTATCCCCCACGTATCATCAAATAGTTCCGCAACAGTGCCATATGCAAGTTGTATAAGGGCACATACCACTTTCTGCATCGTGGAAAATTCGGGTCGACCGGTGGCATCACATTTATTAATGAAATAATCATTGTGGTTGGAAATGTCACACATTATCTTTTCAAAGACATGTTTATGCATTCTGAAACGACGTCGAAATGTATCAGGCACATACATACACGGATTTGCAAAGTATTACTCATGTAAAAGTGCATTTGCACTTTCTCTGTGACGACGTATATAATTATGACCGTCCACTGAACCACCCCATTTGGACAATTCTTCCTCCTCCTGAATTGCATGACTAGTAGTGATCAAAGCAATTATTTTGCCAGAACGGAGACGCCTATCCTCATCATCTTGATCACGCTTCACCAATATTTTTTGTAGGAAGTTCATCAGAAAATCAAAATTTTTGGAATAATTCTTGTGAGTTGAAAAATGGTATTGAAGAGTATTGATCTGAGCTACCTAATTTATAGGATGATAAAGTTTTTTGATAATATTTCTGATAATGATTTTATCTTATTTGTAATCTACCAAACCAATGAAAATATGCCACATGTCAATAATAAGATATTTGTTTTTTTATTTAATTCAATCTTATCATATGTAATCTAGCTAGCCAATGAAAACATGCCACGGGTGAAAATAGATTATTTCTCTTTTTTTTAAAAAAAATAATTAATTATTATATAAAATTATTTATTTTAATTATTAAACATTTTAGTTAAATAAATATTTTAAATGTGAAAGAAATAAAAATTTAATTTTTGATACCTTTTCTTAACTCCACCATTGGAGATGAACATTTGATAACCCATGAATAGTGGTTGAAAGGTACCAAAATTTGATTTTGATATATTTCCTTCTCCTACCATTGGAGTTGCCCTTATGCTTTTTTATTCATTATGTGGATGATATATTTTACTTAAAATAAATTTCTTACCCAACTTAAAATTATAAAGTTATATTATATATTAAGATAATAGGTATTCTCTTAATTTATTATTAATTTTTATTAATAATGATTTTTTAAATCAATGAAATGATTATTTATTGTTTAACAAATGAAATTTTTAGTTTTAGTTTTAATATGATAATGCTTTCAAAATAATATATTAATATTTCCAATTTTTGAATTATATTAAATTTCTTTAGTTATTTTTTTAATTTCTATAATAATGATTTTTTTAAAAGTGTAATTATTTAATATTTCAAAAATAATTTTAAATTCTACGACTTTAATTTTGGAATTTTCATTAAATATCTGAAAAGGAAAATCAATTTCAAACTAATTAATTTGTTGATCACGTACTCAGCATATGGGTATTTAACAAGATTTTTAACGAATTTAGTCAAAATCCTTTAACTGACGAAAACATTACATTTGGAAGCCTGATAGATGCGTTTTTACCCACCAAATCATTTACCTCTAGGCTTATTTTGTGCTCAATCATTAGGAGTTTTGATATCTTTTTGAGTGTTTGTGCAAGTATACGGGCTGGAATGAAAAAAAAACAAAAAATGAGGGACTAAAGCTGAAAAAGACATGAGAGCGACTGCACCCAAAAAGGAGCGTCATCACCCTTTAGGCAGTAGCTATGGTGCGACTGCACAGGAGTAGGGGGTGACCGCGCGAAAATTACAGAAACTGAGCGCGACCGCACCCATGAAGGGGGTGCGACTACACCCATGAAGGCGGTGCTACCGCACCCAGAATTCGCGGCGTATTGGAGTTGGCTCTCCGGATTAGAGAAGGAGTTGGACAGGATTTTGAGCGGCAAATAAATGATTCTCCTCCCTAGTATAAATACAACACTTGATTAGCATCTTGTATCATCTCTTACATTAATTTAGGTTTTACAAAATTTGAAGAATGATTTCAAGATTGAAGAAAACAGGTTTTTATGTTTTCTTTTATGGCCCTTCGCGGCTAAATTTTTTGTTCGTGCATTGGGCAATAACAATTTGATCTTTATGTTAATGTTTTAATTCTTCCTACTTTTTCTTATTCTTGTTATTCCCAACATTCTTAAAGATCGTTCTTGAGATACATTGTATGATTAATATACTCTTTGACTCTTGAATTTATTTGGGTATAAACCATTGAACTAGTGTGTATGATTTATACATTGAGCATTGTTGAGATGAATATATTCATTTGATGACCTAGCGGAAATCAAACGAATCTAGGTTTTTAATGTTTTTGTGATTTATTTGAGAACCTAGCGGAAGTAAAATAAATTAAAGTTCTTGTGTTCTTGTGATTTTAATTGGATCTCTTGAATGTTTATATTAACCTAGCGGAATATATTAACAAATAGAGAAATCATTAGGGTTCTAATGTTTATATTGACCCAGCAGAATATATTAAACATCCGAACCCTAATCCTTTGTAAACGAACCATTGAATGAGATTGATCTATTTTATCCCCCTGGAAATAATGCATAAAGTGATCATTATTATGAATCTCAATTCATGAATTCCTTGTTATCTTAATTTCTTTCTTACTATTTAATTCTTGCTTTCATCAAACAAATCAAAACCCCTTTTTGGTCTCTATTGCACTATTTGAATTTACTTGTCCACACACGAGTCTATGTGGATTCGACCATTGCAATTGCATATTACTATAATAATAACTAGTACACTTGCTAGGTAAATTATAATTAAAGGGAGAAATCCTCCATCAAGATTTTGGCGCCGTTGCCGGGGACTTGTTGTGATTGAACAAATTAATAATTCTTAGTGCATGCTTGGTCGACGTTCTTTAAATCCTACCTTGGAGCCACTGAACAACGATATTGATAGACTAGGTCATCGCCTTAAGAAATTGGAATTAAACGAGGGCAATCCCCTCAAAATTGACCTAGAGCTTGATCCCTCTACCACCGGGGTAGAGGAGGAAATAAAAGCTGAGATGGCAGCACCACCGGCTCAAACAATGCAGGACTTCTTACGTCATAAGGTAGACACATCGGTGTCTTGTATTGTGCTGTCTGAAAAAGCAAAGAACTTTGAGGTAAATGGTCAATATTTTGCCATGCTACCTAATTATCAAGGTATTTCAACGGAAGACCATTTGACCTTTTAAAGAGATTATATGATGAATGTGTCACACTTCTCAGGCAAATAGGGAGTGACTAACGAATAAATGAGATTAAAATGCTTCCCCTACACCATGAAGGGGAATGTTAATACTTGGTTGATGATGCTCACACCTAGGAGTATAATCATATGGGATGAATTACATGATGCTTTTTTACGCAAATAATACCCATCCCACATTGGCCACATTTAGACAGAAAATCATTGGATTTACACAAGAAATAGGAGAACCTTTCCATGAGGCTTGGGATAGGTTTAAGATGATGTTGTTCCAATGTCCTCACCATAATTTTTCTCTCCCATTTTTAAACCAAACATTAAATGAGGCCCTGAATCCTATTAATCAGGCCATGGTTGACAATGCCGCGGGTGACTTTCTAGAAGCCAAGACACCGCAAGAGACTCAAGACCTTTTTTAAATGTTGGGAGCTAACTCCCAACAAAAGAGTACTAGAGGGAAGGTGAGAGGTGTGCTTGTATTGGGCACGAATGATGATCTTGCTAGGCAGATAGCTGAATTACATAAGAAATTTGATATGTTAACTAATCATTGTGGCATCACATTTTTTAATGAAATAATCATTGAACAAATATTTCAATAGCTTTATCTCTTTGCTCTCTTTGAATCGATCGTTTAATTGAGACCATCTACTCTTAGATAAAGTGTAGTGAGGCAGACCTCTTAACCAGTTTTTCCATGGATTCGTTCAAAAATTTCGAAGTTTATTATTCTTTAATTTGGAATGTTTCTTATTTTCTTTTCCTTTTTTATTTTATAATTACACACAATATACCATATCTCTATAGAATTGCTTCCAAAAAGTCTCAAGTCGGGTACAAATCTCCTTATTACTCTTTTTCTTCTTCCTCCTCCATTTTCATTAATTTTGATATTTTTAATTGTTTTTACTAGTTTACTTGCTTTTCAATATGAAATTGCCCAAAACTTGATGGGTAAAATCCTACTCGTAATAAAAATACCTCGCAAGTGCACGAGTTATCGTATTAGTAATATTCACTTGGCAAGGGTCGAATTCACAGGAATTTGTGAATCAACAACTTGACTTTCAATAGTTAAACAAACAAATAAAATAAAGGGGTTTGGATTGGATTATTATTCATACTTTAACAATTAACTACTCAAAACAAGAAATAACATAACAAGTAAAAGATTATCGAATACCAATGAAGAATGATCTACGGAATGTGATTCATGTATATCGCACCAATATGCTAATTAATAATACAATCAATCATAGTTGGGGGGTTCATCCTCTTTTGTAAAATTGGGCGTTCACACGTTCACAATTTAGTTCTCTTCAAATATTAGATTTTCTGCAAAGTGCACTTAATATTCAAGAACCTATTAAACCCTAGGATTAATAACCTATAATTTTGGTTTGCAATCACTTGTCAAAATCTAGATTATATTCATTCAAAAGTTTAACTTGCATTGATCGAACAATTACTTGTCAATCACACACACAAATTTAACTTAAAAAACCAATCACATCTACACATGTGATTGTAGTTTAGAAAACTTAGATGAACAACACATTTAATGAACTCAACCCTTGATTGATTGAAATATTAATTGAGAAATAATCGATTGATATACATTACCTCCATTCCGTAGAAGAAAAGAATTAGCCGCTAATGTTCATAACAAACATCACAAAGCTTCAATAAATTACATAAATATTCAATTGGATTCTTGTATTAAAACTTGGATCTTATTTACAACTTGAAAAGAGAATTAAAACATGTTAGGAATTCAATCAAAACATGAATGGGGTGTTCTATTTATACATGGGAGAAGGAAGGGTCAAAAATTAGGAAAGTAGGGCCAAAAATGAGTCGAAAAAGGAAAACTGCTGAAGCTGTTCGGGAGCAATGTGCAGCTACCCAAAATGGCCTAGTGTGGCTGCCCAAACCCTCTGATTACTTGGGCAGTCGCCCCCTCCTCTGTGTGCGGGCGCCCTCCTTTCTGATTCGCTGACTTGTACCCTCATCGACAAACTTTTAGAGGTTATAACTTCTTCATACAAACTCCGATTGATATATGGTTGGAAAGCTCTAAATGAGTAATATTCAATGGTACTGAATGCTCAATGTCATCTCAACTTTGTCCTTCTAGAATTTCTATTCTTTTCTCCTTTGCCGCTACGCTCGCGATCTTTCCTTTTGTATCCGTTAAGATAAAATTCCGCGACTTTCTCCTTTCATTCCATGTATGCATAAATACTATAAAAAGCCATCAAAAAAACCCAAGGTTGAGCATCAAATAGGTATAAGGATACATCATTTGGAAGGGTGAAAACAAATCCATTAAATACCCCCAAACTTATCTTTTGCTCGTACTCGGGTAAAACAACAGAACTAAAACAAAAGAAAACTACTAACTAAACTAAAACACAAGACAATATTTTTGGATGTTCAATTAATATAAGAGGTTGTTAGCCACACAAGTCTCAGATCTTACAACACACGTAATCTACAATAGTTATTATGAACATGGGATTACAATTCCATGGATGCATCTAACTTACCATTTTCCACCACACAATGAAAGAAGAATGAATCATGGGAGATCATTGCCACCAAAGTAAGATTTTTTATAGGGTCAATTGTGTCATGCTCTAAATCAATGATAATAAGATAACAATTACATGCAAGGACACTTATATACATGTTTAAAAACAATTGTCAACCCGGCTACTCTTTTGGGATCAAATATGGCTTTATGGCTTGTATTGTATCGCGAATATCGCTGGCTAGGTTCACTGTTACAAAAGAAGGTAAGGACATACGAAGTCAATCAAATGAAATTAGAAAGTATTCAAAAAAATTCTCACTTGAGTTTATATCTCCGCTCACCCATGCCAACCCATATTTCAACCCACAAACTCAAGGGTTTGCATACATTCACACATGGGGTTGATCCTTTCTTTCTTTCTTTTGGTCGCTTTCCACTTTAAAATAAGAGAGGGCAAGACTTTTCTTTTCAGATTTTTCTTCATTTTTTCTTTCTTTTATTTGCATATATAAAGATCACGAAAAATATTATACATTCAATATCTTTCACATGCCTTCTCTTTTCAATATATAACCCTTTTATTTCTTTTGTTGACCACTTTCCACTTAAGTCATTGATTTCCCAAGCACAACCCCACAATTTCCTAATCATTCCCTAGTTTCACTTTTTTGAAAAGTTGAGAAAATAGTGTATAAGTTCAAATGGTACGATAATAATGGTACAAAAGATGGCGAATGACGGTATAAGATAACCTCTCACTTTGTGAGAGATTTCCATTCTCATTAAAGCTCAAAAGGGGTTCTACCCGATATTTCACAAGTGACGAGAAAGTTAAAGGTTCACAATAGGGTTAAAAAAAGATAGCCAAATATTACTTTCCGAATAGCCTATTTGATGTGTTATTTACAATCACGCAAACATGTTCTAGGGTCTCCGAGAATGCCAAAGTGATCCTATAAAGTTCACCTAAGTTGGTAACAATGATCAAGATAATATATGAATGGAAGTGAAATGTGAATTAATCATACTTTACATGTTTCAATGCAATTATATCCCCATATTAATGGTAACACTTTAAGATTTAAAATTTAAAGCATACTCAAATCATCATAGACTTTAGCCAACATTCCAAAATATGGAAAGAACAATTTTTTTTAAAAAAAAAATCTATTTTTTTGGAGGGTGACACTAAATACACTCCCCTATAAACCCAAAAACTCGGAGAGATATCTACCCCCAAACTCAATACATGCTATTTCCTCATAACATAAAGACTAGAACATGACATGGGTTCAAAGGATGATATGACAAAATAAATAAATAAAATAAAGCAAATAAAAACATATCTAGTTGGGTTGCCTCACAATACCGCATTTGGTTAAGGTTATTAGCCAGACCGTTGCCCCAATTTCTACTTGGGGTGTGAGATGGCCATATCATATTTGGCATTTGCTTTTCTTCCTTTAGCCCACCTCATTGCTTCCCGGGCACAAACGCCACTACTTTACACACATAAGTTCCATTTTTGATTAATTCGGGTGGAACCCATGAAACTTTTGAGGCTGTTTATTTAGCCTTTTTCTTCTTTTTCTTGGGGGCCTCTTCCCCAAACTCATTAGTTGCTTTCACAATCTCATTCTCAACACAAACATAAGAGTTGTCATCTTTAACATAAATATTTGCAAAGAAAGCATCACATACATTAAGAACATTAGCACATGAGTCCATGAATGTAAAGTTTTCTAATGACAGTGAGGTAATAGATGGCTCCAACTTCTTTCGGAAGTGGTCTAGGGGTGATACGGTCCGTCACAACTAGAGTGTTTGTCGACTTTGTGTTCCATAGCCATGTCATATATGTCCGCTCTATCCCTAGTATTCTCACCGCCATTTAACATACTTTAAAATTCCTCACAATCAACCTCATGCAAAAAGCTCTCATACACACAATTATCTACCTCATTAACATAGCAACATATATCATTGACAATTTGAGGTTCTTTAAAACTGAAATTTCAACTTTTTCATCAATCATATTCATTGTAAACTTTCCTTCTTTCACATTAATAATGGTATCGGTAGTTGCCATGAAAGGACGCCCAATAAGAATGGGTGTTTCATGACTATTAATAACATCATTCTCCATATCAAGCTGAAATTACCCGAATCGCGCGCGGGGAATGCGGCGAGCGGCTTTCGCACTTGGGACCTCGATGAAAAGAGAGGAGTCGCCACGCCGTTTTGTATTATGAGTCTAAACTTTGAAAAGGGTTGGTTTGAAAAAGGAGGTCGTTTTGATTGGTAGCCAAAACTTGGGAAAAGGCTTTAAAAAAGAGGTCATTTTGATTGGTAGCCGAAACTTAGGAAAAGGCTTTGAAAAGGAGGTTGTTTTGATTGATAGCCAAAACTTAGGAAAATGCTTTGTAAAGGAGGTCATTTTGATTGGTAGCCAAAACTTAGGAAAAGGCTTTTTTGAACAGTGATTGTTAGGTTCGGAGGTCACGTTACGTTTCGGGAAGAGTATATGGAGATCACCTGAAATGTCTCGTATGACGAGTCTTTCTATCTTTCTTGAAAAGTGTGTGTGTGTGTGTGTGTTCGTGTTGCTTTTGAAAATGAGCTTGGGTGACAACCTTTAATCTTGGTTTGAATGACAAACGTTGATTTTGGTAAAAAGAGCGCTGAGTTACGTTGGTTCTCGTATCTGTTTTGGGAATTGCAAATTCCATTCTCCACACCTTTGTTGTTTTGTGATAATATTTCGACTTTACACATGGCTCAAAATCTGGTGTTTCATGCTCGTACTCGTCACATCAAAATTGATTATCATTTTGTTTGAGAATTAGTCACGAGGGGTTTTCTTCAGCTTCGATATGTTTCTATGGATGATCAATTAGCCGATGTTTTTACCAAAGGGTTGTCAAAACCACGTTTTCAAGCTCTTACTGTCAAGCTACGACTCCCCTACGGCCGTCTAGCTTGAGGGGGGGGGGGTATAAGGCAAGATTGTTGCGTAGGTAAATAAGGAGTTTATTTGGTACAGAAAGTAGATTAGGAAAGAGTTTTATTTTCCTTAGGAGTAAAGGAAACCATTGTGTATATATATTCTTGTATTGTCTTTGAGGTAATAAGAAAAGACAGAGAGAAACAATTTCCCCTAGATTTTTATGTTCTTCCTTAAGCCAGTTTTATACCTCTAACAATTATTTGACTACTTCAACTAACTAACTGGAACTAACCTAGCAAAAAATCAGGAATTATCCTCAACAACCTGAACATATTATGGATATAATGAACTTATTGCAATTATGTGTAAGAATTTAGACCAAAACACTGTTGGGATTTTAAGTTAGGCTTCTTAAGGAAATAACAAAGAAGGATGAGAAAGATAACGGAAATTATAACGGAAATTGAAAAGCAAACCACAAATAGTCGAGTCTTGTGTTTAACACAATTTCCGTAAGAAGTATTTGTCCCGCACAGGTGCTTACGGTTGATGACAAACTTCTCGTGAGATGAAACGACTTCTAATTGTTAATAGGAGCACACCAAATTAACAATTCTAACGAACAATGGAAAGTTTGGAACTTTGGACTTGAAGGAATTTAATGTAACAAGATGAAATGATTATGCTTGGTTAATCTATCTCAAATGTAGGTAGAGAGGCTCAAATGACTGTATGTATGTATTGAAATTCGGAGGGGAAGTATATAAGGAGAGTTAAGGGGTTTGTGTCTTTTCCCTTGAAAAGGCACAACTTTTCTTTTGAATTGGCACCTGTTCAGGAACTGCTCGGCCGAGTCAAGGGACTCGCTCGGCCGTGTCAATCATACTGCTCGGCCGAGCAAGGCATATGCCTCAGCCGAGCAAGATGGTCCAGAGACTTGGCCAATTTGCTATGCTCTGCTCGGCCGAGCACATCAAACCACATCAAAAAACCCATTAAACAACTCTCGTTAAGTTACAAATCTTTGTCATTAATTTATCATTCACCCGGAAATGGTTTTGAGACAATAAATGAGTTTCATTATCTACCCTACATGTAGAATACATTTTGTAACTTACTTCGTTAACAAATAACGAACTCCGTTTGAAGTTAACGAACTTCCGTTAGAAAGTTAGGTCAACGACAAGTCAAACTTAACTTTCGTTACCCACTTCCAACAATCCCCCACATGAATGACAATTAATGCATGTATGCAATTTCGTCCAAAAGTTTCGGCGAACCATTATTACATCGGGATAGATAGGTTATGGCTTTGAATCTCCCCTAGTGAAATATTATCGGATATACTAGCCATTTGGTAGCGAGTCGCTTTGAACCAGTGACTGTATGATGTATACCAAGACAACAATACTCACATAATAATAGCTCTAACAGTTATTGTTCTCACGTTTTGTCCATTTCGGCCTTGGACCGTATCTCATTCATAAGCGTTCATATTAGAAGCGGCCAAGTTACTTCTCGCTTATATAGGTGATTCACACTATTAAGAGTATCCTGCACTACTCCACCTGTAGGTATATGAATCATTAAAAGTTTTCTCAACTTATCCTCACCCTTTGCTTTGCGGAGTGCTTATACTTGGATGTTCTGGGAATGAGTATTCAACATCTCCAGGTCATTCAACCGAGTTGTTGTTTCCAAGTGATTCTACTAGAACTTATAGCTTGGTTGTCTCATTGAACCAAGGGCATGGGATCTCCAATTCTCAAGGCTAAGTGTCCACTATGAGTTCTTTTGTTGTGGGTTTTAAGCCCATTCCCCTTAACAGTTTATACAGTTGATCTCTATTTATACCTTTCGTAAACGGATCCGCTATGTTATCACTTGACTTCACATAGTCAATTGTGATAACCCCATTCTTGATCAACTGTCTAATGGTATTATGTCTACGACGGATATGTCTAGACTTACCATTATACATACTGCTCTGTGCCCTTCCTATTGCTGATTGACTATCACAATGTATTAGTACAGCAGGCACAGGTTTATTCCAACAAGAAATATCCTCCAAGAAGTTCTTAAGCCATTCTGCTTCTTCTCCAGCTTTATCTAAACTCAGATTCCATCGTGGATCTGGCTATACACGTTTGTTTGGAGGATTTCCACGACACTGCTCCTCCACCTATTGTGAAAACATATCCACTCGTGGATTTTGAGTCTTTTGTGTCCGATATCCAGTTTACATCACAGTATCCTTCTAATACTGATGGATATTTTTTATAAAGTATCCCATGATTTAACGTATACTTTAAATATCTCAGTACCCTCATTAGTGCTTTCCAATGATCTGTACTGGGATTACTCGTGAACCTGCTTAGTTTGCTCACTGAATATGCAAAGGCTGGAAGTGTACAATTTGTTAAGTACATCAGACTGCCAATTATTCTTGCATACTCCAACTAAGAAACTGGTTCCCCTCTGTTTTTAGCTAAGTGTAGCGCCAAGTCTACCGGAGTCTTAGTTGGAAGGCTGTTAATGACATCGAATTTTCGAAGTACATTTTCCAGATAATGGGATTGTGACAGGACTATTTGAATGAACGCTCGCCAAAAAAATGTAAAAGATAAAATGGGATTATCTTGGGAGTCTCCACTGTAAGTACCCAAATCTGGCTCATGCCTTCCGGTTAAGTTTCCCGGCAATTCTCTGGACTTTCCTAAAGTTCAGGGACAATTCGGGAACTTTTTCGAACCTTCCTAGGGGCGAAGGACTTACTAGGAATTAAAATTCCACGTATTCCTTCGGTGGAAATACCCTTCTAGAAGGCCACCTTGCATGATTCTAGAAATATGCTGAGTCATAAGGGATAATGCCGCACGGCTGCATTAGGCAAGAACTCCAGGCCGCACGGCTTCATTAGCTTTTGCCAGACTGCCTATAAATAGAGACCTCCTCTATTCATTTTAAGAGGAGTTTTTGGGAGCATTGTTATTCTGCCAAAATACTATCTCGAAAATACAGAGAGTTGAGAGTGCCAAAAACCACCTCCCTCCTCCTTAAAGCCCTCCAAAGTTGGTCCTTCCATAGGCAAACTTCAAGGAGATAGAGGAACACCACCATTGGTAACCTCTCATCCCCTTTTTCTTGAAATATACCTTGTATTTATGTGATATATTGCTCATTGCTCTCCATATCATTATATACTTGTTTGGTATTTGCTATTGTCATTAAAGATCCTTTCTTTAAACATGTAAATCATCTTACCCCTATCCCCCTATCACATAGGATCCATGGAGGATCCCACCCAAGGATGAACAAATAAGACCTCAAAAAAGGCTTGTTCTAGGGTGGATCTCTCACATGGTGATGTGAAAAGTAGCATCCTTTGCTCTCAAAATAACATCTTTTCATATAAAGTTGCATCATTTGCATTAAACATGTTATCTTTGCATTAAAGTTGCATCCTTTGCACTTGAAACATCATTTTTTCATATAAAGTTGCATCATTTGCATTAAAAATCATTTCTTTACATCCAAATAGCATCCTTTGCACCCAAAATGTCATCTTTTTCATTAAAAATGTCATTTTTAGTTTAGAATGCATCCTTCATGTCCCTCATGATTGGATCTCTCTTTCCTAGGATTGCTTAGTGACCTTCCTAAGGCACGAAAAGCATAGGAAGAGCATAAAGATCCAATCTTTATACCCTTCCCCTAGTCCCCTTTGGCATTTGATGCATCCTTGGAACGGACCGATGTAAAGATCCCATCTTTATATCGTTTCTTCCATTAAAGGTGCCATAATCTCTTTAGAAATGAATAAGCCTTGAACCCAATATCTCCGATTATCACTTGAGACGAGCATAATAGTCCCTACACAAGCTCAATCGTCTGAAGATGTAGGATTGATGGGCTAAGGATATTCCTTTCTAAAGAACCTCACTTTTGGACTACAAAAGAGAGTCCTTCTCTAGATCACAAGTGACCCAAGATCAAATAGTGATGACCACAAGTCCAAGATGAGGACGGGATCAAAGTCCCGAACATATAAAAATCCAAGGAATCCCGAGCGATAACCAACTAAATGGTTTATACGTCCGGAAGACGACTTGGAACATTTCCCCCTCTTCTCAACACATGCACACAAGAAAGCACACAAGCAAGCACGAAAAATGGGATCTTGGGAGACTTGCTTCGGCAAGGCGCCTTGGGTGAACGCCAAACGTTCTTCCCAAGGGGTAACTTAACCTCCGGACCCTAATTCCTTTTTTTCAAAGTTTTGAGGAAATCAAAATGGCGTGGCGACTCCGTTTTTTCAAATTAAACCGGATGTTTTCAAACTCAAGTGAATCCAAATAAAACACAAAAAAATATTTGGGCCCCCACATTCACAGTTTGGCGACTCCGCTGGGGAAAAACCAAAGGAGAAAGCTTTCATTTAAAAAAAAAATGATACCCGGTATATAGGTGGAAACCATTAAGTTTCCCTTTAACGCCTCCTAAAACGAGCCGGGGATAAGTTATGGTTTAACAAATCCACGTACCGGTATCTCTTTTCGAAAAAAAATAAAAAGAAAGCTTTTTTCCTTTTGAGCGGGTTACCTCCCGTCGCGGATTCCATTTGCCGTGCTTGCTTTTTCTTTCTTCGCCTTGCATTGCATCTTGGTTCTTGGGAATTGTGCATGCTCTATATACTGAACAGGAAGCCTTCTGAAGCTGAAAGGTGCCTAAAATGTTTGGGGAGCAACCTGAAACTGAAAAGGATTGGAATTTGGAAAATTGAGCAATGCAGCCGTACGGCTTAATCCGCTTCGGATTCCAGTCGGGCGGCCTCATTGGCAATTTCACCAGGACAAATTTGAGGTTAATCTGGCAGCTTAGGCAGCTTGGGGCTATTCAGTTCCAAAGCTGATCAGGCTCCAGAAAATTTACGTGCCTTAACTGTTGCATTTTTTCCCCCGTCCCGAAAAATCATTCCTTTTAAAACACATTTCTGAAAATCTCTGTTTTAACTCAAAAAGGAACATTTTTTAGGAGATCGCACACTACGCGCACCTTATATATCCTGTACACTTTGCACGCACGTCCTTCAAACCCGGGGTGGTTGTTCAGTTGCAGTCACAGACAGCCTTACGATGCTCCCGGACGCGCACAGAATCACCCCAAACTCCCCATGGCAGCCAGTGTCGACCAATGCACAGTCTGTGTCACACGTTTCAAAAAACCGTGACTTTTGGTTGGTTTTTGATCTAATCCGTGTCATATAGCCCAGTTGCACATCCCCGTAAATGTCAAATCTTAGTCCATAACGGAAGTCAAAATCTTTCGCGCAAGCGGAGCTCTGCCGAAATTTCGACAAGGAAAATTTGGTAGAATCTTGACTCCGGCATTGACTTTGACCTTGACCCGCACGGAATGCGTAAGAGTCGAGACCAAGTCCGTGCCAAAAATCCAAAGATCTTTCGCGCAAGCGGAGCTCTGCCGAAATTCCGACAAGGAAAAATTGGCAAGATCTTGACCCGGCATTGACTTTGACTTTGACTCACGCACAGCGTATGCAGCGAAGTTCAATGTGACACTGTGTCATCCGGCTTTTACCGCCCGACCCATGCTTATTATCTTCTCGGACATTGCCGAAAAGTCAAAACGTCAATCGCGCAAGCGAAACTCTGCCGAAATTCCGTTAAGGCTGAAAGACGAGACTTTCCCGGCATTGCCTTGACTATAATCTGCATCGCTCGTGCGTTAAAAGTTCCTATGACCCGCTAGACCCGTTAGGAGCGTTCTTCTCTCTCGGTCGGTGGGATCCGCGTGCCCTATAGGACCCTCGCCCGGGGCTGTCCATCCTGGGAGGTCGAAATACAGGTGGAATACGAGGGGCTTATAGACGTAGTGACGGAGCCCACTGATCCAGGATCAAGAGTAGTTGCGAAAAAGAAGGGCAGAACCCCTTTTCCAACCAAATAGAAATTAATAAAAGACACCGTTTTAAGTAAACTGAAAGATTCTTAATTTGCATATTGCTTGAGCCTTCAGCCTAAACACCTACCCCGAGTCTAAACCTCTCCTATCCCTTTCCCGCAGTGAGAAAGAATTTGGGTGAGAACACCGGGACAGCAGTTTGTCGGCACAGAGGTCTCATATAACCCATCAAAATCTTCAAGTCTCAACTTCCCAGTGTCAAAATGGCCAATGTGATAATAAACAATGGTAATGACCAAGTCGTTGGAGGGGCCATCCCAGTTCAACCCAAACCCCACATCTGGTACGATGTATGTGATTATAATGGCTGTTTGGAGGATGAATATCAAGAATGGATTAATGAGGATGCTCCTTCGAGAAAGAAAAAGAAGAGGAAGTCCATGCAACAGAAATTAAAGGAAAGGTACGAAGCTGGGGACAAGAGCGTGGGAACTTTAGGGGAGCCTTCAGGCAAGTTTGACTATTACGTCAGTTATGCCAAGGGGCCTACCAAGGAATCGGTCATCCAAAACACAGTCCAGCCTGGTACTCCTGTCATCGTCGACCCTCTTGAGGCAGAGCGTTCTGAGTTCGTTGCCATCGTGAAGTTCAATGAAAAGCTAGCAGATTTGGAAGCGGAATACAGAAAGCCTATAGAATACGTGGCCAATCAAGGAAGGATCAAAGTCTCTCCTGAAGAAGACTTCATCAGCATTATCCAGGCCAACCCTCCCGTTGGCTATACTGACAAGGTTATGATATCAAAGATCAGTAAAGAGAAGATGACTTATCAGCAGTGTATTGATAAGAAGAGCCAGACTCTCCAGTCAATGAGCCCAATTGTTACGGACCAGCTTGCTGAGGAGTTGCATCATGCTTCTCTAGCTCCCCTCACCATCTTTCCAAGGTACCGGCCAACCAATGATTTCCGGCAAGTTTTCGATCAGTTTGAAGTATCCACCTTTCTAAAGAACGCTGACAAGACTGCTACTCCCCAGGGCAAAAGCAGGGAAGAGTAAACCCCAATCCAACCCGTGTCAAACACTTCGAGTCAATAAGTAGTGTAGGGTCCAGAGTCAGTAGGGTCAAGAGTCAGTTGAGTCAGGAATCTTTAAATTCCAGTCCTCCGAGTCATCCGAAGGCCTCACGCCTGAGGATTATGAATATGTAACCAATGTCATCTTTCCTTTCGCTTTGAATGAAATGACAGATCTTTCTGAGTATCCCCTTATTGCCAACTTAACAAATGATAAATTAACTCAAAACTTAACAACAATTAATAATGAATCATTTGAACAAGATGCAAACACACTAAATGAACAATACATCCAAGAAATCTTTAAGCAGGTTATAGACAAAGAGGAAAGCCAGGCCCAAGCTGCCGAGGAGGTTTTGATAAGTGTTAACTTGGGTACTGTCGAGGAACCTAAAGAGACACAGATTGGAAACTTCTTCCAGGGGGTTGAACGGGACGGTCAATGCGCTCGAGAGAATACATGGACGTCTTTGCATGGTTATACAAGGATATGCCGGGGCTAGACAGTTCGATAGTGGAGCATAGAATCCCTCTAGCACCAGATGCTAAGCCAGTAAAACAGAAGCTGAGAAAAATCAAGCCAGAGTGGTCTCTACAGGTCAAAGAAGAGATTGAGAAGCTACTGCGGGTAGGATTCATCAGAGTCATCGAATATCCGACATGGTTATCCAACATTGTGACTGTAACCAAGGCCAATGGGAAGGTGCGCTGCTGTGTAGATTTCCGGGATCTGAATAAAGCCAGCCCCAAAGACGATTATCCCTTGCCAAACATAGACATCCTGGTGGATGCCACCGCCAACTACAAAGTCAAATCCTTCGTTGATGGCTTTTCTGGCTACAACCAGATCAAGATGGCCGAGGAGGACCAAGAAAAGACAGCCTTCACCACGCCGTGGTGAACGTACTGCTATACAGTGATGCCATTTGGGCTTAAGAACGCCGGGGCTACTTATCAGAGGGCAGCAACCGCTCTTTTTCATGACATGATCCACAAGGAGATTGAGGTCTACATCGACGACATGATAATCCACTCCAAAAGCGAGGATGGGCAGCATTTTGTTGACCTGCGAAAGTTCTTTGAGAGGCTGAGACAACATTCCATGAAACTAAACCTTGCCAAATGCACCTTCGGAGTGACAAGGGGAAAAGTGCTTGGATATATGGTCACGGAGCGAGGTATCTAAGTCGACCCCCGAAAGATAAAAGCCATTATGGACATGAGGCCACCTCAAACCCAGACTGAAGTCAAAAGCTTTATGGGCAAGCTGCAGTACATCAGCCACTTTGTCAACCAGTTGACCACTATGTGCGAGCCCATCTTCAAGCTCATGAAGAAGAATGTAGACACGGAATGGACCGAGGAATGCCAGGATGCCTTTGACCAAATCAAGGCATACTTAGTACATCCTCCGGTGCTATGCCCCCATATAGACATAAACCTCTTCTGCTCTATCTCACTGTCACTGATACGGCAGTTGGGGCTATGCTTGATCAGGAGAAGAAAGACTCTCGGGTAGAGAATGCCATTTACTTTGTCAGCCGGAAGCTACAGGGGAGTGAGCTCAATTATTCAACGTGCGAAAAGACTTGTGCAGGACTGGTCTGGGTGGTCGGTAAGCTGAAGCATTACATGCAAGCCCACCCTGTGAACTTGGTCTCGAAAATGGACCCCATCAAGTACATCTTCGACAAGCCTTCCCTCTCGATGCGTCTAGCAAAGTGGTCCTTCTTCTTAGCTGAGTATGACATCAACTATGTGACGAGAAAGGCTATCAAGGGTCAAGCGTTGTCAGACCATCTGGCAAACTTCCCTAGTAATGAGGACCGCGGGCCTGAACCCCAATTCCCAGATGAAGGGATCTTTGTAGTCGAGCCTGAAAGCCGATGGTAGCTTTTCTTTGACGGGGCTTCTAACAAAAGAGGAAATGGCATAGGAATGCTACTGGTCGACCCGAAAGATGAGCACATGCCAATAGCCATCAAGTTGAACTTCCCTGCCACGAACAATGTTGCCGAATATGAAGCCTGCATTACTGGTTTAGAAGTTGCCTTAGAGAGGAATGTCAAGGAGCTCGAGATCTATGGAGACTCAGCCCTGATCATCAATTAGGTCTCCAACAAATGGAAGACTGTAGATCCTAATTTGCAAAAGTATTATGCTTACATGGAAGAGTTGACTGGACAGTTCAGAGAAGTGACTTTCCATTACCTGCCAAGGGATAAGAATAGATTCGCAGATGCCTTAGCTACTCTAGCCTCACTGGTAGAGATCCCCGAGGAAAAGGCCATAAAACCCTTCAGAGTGGGTAGAAGAGAAGCCCCGACTTTCTGTTGCAAAATAGACCTGGGACCCGAGCCTATCAAGGAACCCTGGTACAATCAGATTTACCAGTTCCTCAAAGATGGAGAGTCAGCCTTTAGAGATGAAGAAGGTAGACCGAAAGAAGGCATTAAAGCCAAGAGCTTGCAAGCCCTAAAACGGTTAGCTTCCCACTATGTCATTCTAGGGGACGATTTCTATAAGAAATGGTACCAAGGGTCGCTCCTTCTGTGTGTCACCCAAGAAAGGGCCAGAGAGTTGATGACTGAGGTCCACAATGGTCCCTGCGGTCCTCATATGAATGCTAGAGCCCTGATGCAAGTAATCCTCAGGATGGGTTATTACTGGATTTCCATGGAGACAGACTGCGTTCAACATGTCCGACAGTGCGACAAATGCCAACGGTTTGCCAATCTCAATCACCTTCCGCCTCATGACCTGTACTGCATGACGACTCCTTGGCCGTTTGCAACTTGGGGTATTGACGTGATAGGGAAGATAGCCCCGACAGGAAGCAATGGGCACAAATTCGTGTTAGTGGCAGTTGACTACTTCACAAAGTGGGTAGAAGCGAAGTCCTACAAGATCCTCACTTCCAAAAAGGTGGCCCAGTTTGTCAAAGAAAACATAATGTGCAGATACGGGGTGCCCAATGAGATCATTTCTGATAACGGGTCACACTTTGAAGGGGACTGTGATAGATTACTGTCAGAGTTTAGAGTCACTCGCCACAAATCATCCCCGTATAGACCTCAGACTAATGGAGCCGTGGAAGCTGCTAATAAGACGCTCGAGCAGATCATTCGGAAAATGGCCACCCGTGGTCATGACTGGCCTGAAAAGCTACACCTAGCACTCTGGGGCTACAGAACGTCTGTCAGAACAGCCACAGGGGAAACCCCTTTTGCCCTAACCTACGGGATGGAAGCAGTGTTGCCAGTGGAGTTGGAAATCCCGTCATTAAGGGTCCTCCTGGAAAACAGTGTCAATGAAGTAGAGTGGCTACGAAGCCGGCATGATAAGTTGGCCCTGCTTGACGAAAGAAGACTCAAGGCCATGGAACACACCCGAGCCTACCAGAGGCGAATGGCCAGAGCATTTGACAAAAAGGTCAAGGCCAGGGACATCAAAGAGGGTGACTTAGTGCTGAAAGTAAAGCCCCCTACCAGAGACAACCCCCTAGGAAAGTGGGAACCCGTTTGGATCGGCCCGTATGTGGTGCAGAAGATACTATCGGGAGGAGCCATGAAGCTTGCAGACCTGGATGGAAATCCCTTTGTCCACCCAGTCAACGACGATAAGCTCCGAAGGTACTATGTTTGAAAAAAAAAAAAGGAAAAAGAAAAAATCTTAGTGCAAAAAGAGTAATACCCAGCTAGGCTGAAAAACCCAAAAAGGGCGGTCTAGGCAAAAAACAGGGTTGCACATAAAAAAAAAAGAAGAAAAAGAAAAAAAAATCTTAGTGCAAAAAGAGTAATGCCCAGCTAGGCTGAAAAACCCAAAAGGGGCGGTCTAGGCAAAAAACAGGGTTGCACAGAAAAAAAAAAAAAAAGAGGCCAAAAGACCTAATCCCGATAGTTCACCAGAATGAACTACGAAGACCTGAGCCCCTTAGTCTTTCTTGTAAAAGGGGAACGTAGGCAGCCATATATGGTTCGGTCTAAACAATAAAAAATAAAGGGCAATCAAGTTTCCATGAAATGCGTCCTAAGCAATCAATAAGACATTTGAAATTTCCATGAAATGTGTCTTGATTAATTTCGAAGATCATATCTTTGTTAATTACAAGTTAAAAACTTCTTGATGAGTTCAAGCACGGTCTACTCTTGACTCTGCTAACCTGCTACAAAGATCTAAAATACAATAAAATGCCTAATATACTATTGTGTTTGCAAATGGCAATAAGGGAATCCTAGGAAAAGATCTATCAGTCGTCATTCACTGAGTCTTCCTTGTTCTTTTTCCCTTTACCTCAACCTCGTCGAGTGTTCTTTTTCTTCTTGTCCAGGATGCCAGTCTCCCTCATCCCAATCTCGGGTATCCTCACTGGAGCCTCCGCCAAACCCGTGTCAATAAGTGCCTTCTCAATCCGGGCGCGAGTCCGCACTTCCTCCCTCTGAGCCTCAGTCAAGGGAGTGACTTCAGATAGCCTCTCATATCGAGCCTCCATATCCCTGATAAAATCACCCGACTGGTTATGGCGACTCGCCTTAGCTTCAGCCTCTCTCAGAGTCCTGCTCGAGTCACAGTCCGCTCCTAATAAAGCCTGACACCTCTCTCCCAAAATGACCTGAGTCGCCCCCATCTCCATCTCATACCAGTCCAAATAGGCCGTGGTCAAAATGGTACTCTTCCGGCTCTTGAGAATGGCCCTGGGTGGGAAAGCAGTGTATGTCCAGGCCCTCGAGAAGAATGAGAAGCTGGCTAGAGCCCTCATGTCTAAAGGCACCACCTCCATGGTACGGATGTCCTCCCAATCGTCCAACGGCTCCTGTAAGGCCCTGAACTGCCTGGATACCAAGCAGGATACGTAGAAGGATGACCAAGAAAACCCTGGAACTCTCACCACATAGGACTCCTGAAATGTCCTCCGGGTCTGCAACCTCTAGTGAGGTACCCACCAGTGAATATCCGAAGTGGATAACCTAGCCATCATCAGCTCCCAGTCACCCTGATCCTGCTGCCTGGGTGCACCCCTCAGAGAAATCACCCAAGGGCACTGAGCCGGCAAAGCCCCGAGCCTCTCCTGCAGCCATAAAGTCAACACAGCTGGGCTCCCAGACCTCATGAAATGGTCTCCCCTAGCCATCCTATCAATGCCGTGAAGGGTCTCACCCAAAACCAGTGGGACAATGTCTTTCCCCGACCTGCAATCCCTAATCATGTCTAAGAGGCCACCATGATAAATCCCCACAGACTCGGCCGTGAACAGAGACAAGAACACACAGAGAATAAAGGCATCCATAGACACAGTGGTCGTCAACGTATCCGGAAAACCAAACCTGTCCGGGATATCGGAAAGGTCAATCCTGTCCGGAGCTATCATCATCCCCTCGGCTTCTTTCAGAGAAATTTGCAGAAAAGATGCCAACTTTACCGCTACCGACACGTCGTCGATCAAAGGTGTTGAAATTGCCTCAATTTCTAGACCCCCAATCAATGCTCGGAAGTCTTCAAAGGTTGGAACAATCTCATTGTAGGAAAAGCAGTAAACATGTCTCCGGACATTCCAAAACTCTGCTGCTGCTCTCAAAAGGTCCCAATCAGGCGGGAGATCCTTCAAATACCATAAAGATTTGATCTTGAAGGTAGTATCGAACAGCCCCTTGTGAGATTGAAAGTTATGTCTCACCCAAGATTGAAGATCGGATAGAAAACGGTCTCTTTTCCCCTTTTGCAGTCTAGCGGGTCTTTCCATTGCAAGGTGATCAAAGTTGATGTCTTTTGGTCAGAAATATGCTCTGGGATCAGTTGGGACAAGTCTAGAGTGAAAATGAAATGAAATGGCCAAGCCTCGGTTTTATTTTGAAAAAAACCAGTCCAGACAGAACTGTTAGCCGCACGGCTTCATTTGCCCTCAGTTCTAGGCCGGACGGCCTCATTTGCCATCTGCAGAAAAAAAATCTGCAGCAACCAAAGTTGTTGCCCAAGTGGAGTTCTCACCCCACTTTCTCAATGAAACCTGTCCCAAAACACATCCAAAGATCATCCAAGCAGTTATATACCATTACAAGTCATTTTGGCCCAGTTTCAGCCTCATTTCCAAGCAAAAAAAATAGCCCCGAGGCTCAAGTAATATGCGAATTTATAAAGCATAAAATAGAAAAGCAAATAAAACAGTAATACATTGTTTTCGCCCCATCGACGCCCAAATAAAGCAAAAAATAAACAAAATGTGCATAAAATTGTTCATTGTTTGTTTCCTTCCTACTAGATTGATCCTAAAAACCCAACCAGAGCTCTAAACTCCTCTACCGTGATATGGTCCCTCCAAGTCACAGGCCTCCCGGTGAACTGCAGGCCAGTAATAGCAGTAAAGTCGGCCGGGGTCACCGTAAGCTCTCCCCAACTGAGATGAAAGCTGTGGGTGGTGTCCCACCAGAACTCCGAAAGGGCCTGGGCCAAGCCCTTGCTCTTGGAGGTTATGTGAATACCTCTGCCAATAGCCTCAACGAATAAATCCAGGCCGGTAGCCCTCACTAGTTGCTTGAGGTTCACCCCATTCTTCTCAAAGTTAGGCATCTATCCCATAGCTTCACCGCCAACTCAGAAGGTCCCCTCGATTTTCTCTCCTGTAGGAAAGCACAACAAAAAAACGTGTCAGTCCTTCATCTCATTTCAAAAGCATGCATATATTCAAAAGTGCACATATTTTCAAAGAAAAGCAGTCATAAAAGATTTCTAGCATCTTTTGCCTAGAAAACGTGTCTTTCATCATTTGAAACACATCGTGTCAAGCACATTGCTCTCCTAAGCACAAAATTCTCATTTTCAAAATTCTTTGCACATAAGCATTAATTTTTCAAAAAAAATGGCATGCATGAATCCTTTTCATCGTCCAAAATCCCGTTTTCTCATCCATGATCAGAAGTTGACCTAGTTCTAGCACATGCAAGAACTCCGTCGCATTTTAGACATTATTTTTCTTAATTTATTTTCAAAAAATGGGTCATTCTCATTATTTTTCAAATAAATTGCACATGCATGTTCATTTATTCTCTTAGCCTCATAGGTTAATCATCAAAATTCCAAAATCATCAACAAAAATCCTAGGAAAATTCGAAGAATTCCTAAAATTCGGGTCAAACCCTAAAAATCAATCCAAATTCAATCAAAATTGTCAAAATCATGAAAGTCAAGAATGCTTACCCCAATAGATTGAGGTTTCATGGACTTGTGCTCCCTTTTGCCCGGATAAAGCTCGGAAGGAGGCGTATTGAAATCGTATTTTCGCTCGGTTCTAACCAACTCCCTCTGCCTCATTCTCGCGGCTTGTGACAAGACTCTTCGCACTTGTCGGGGTACAATATTACCCTCTTGATCCATTTCGAGCAATAGAAGGTAGGGAATCGAAGAAATTTAGAAATTTCTCTCTCTACTCTCTCTCCTCTCCTCGGCGGAAGCCACAACAAATGGCGCTTTGCCCATTTTCAAATCTGTTTAAACAATCTGGTGAAATCAGGATTGAAGCCGAGCGGCTTCTTTTTCCTCCATCTCTTGTCGGGCGGCCTCATTTGCTCTGAGCAGAAATTACATCTTTACCCCTGGACTTTCCACTTGGGCATATAACTCCCGTTATTTCTTAACTAGAGTAACGTTGTTTCCTAAATATATTCGTTATCTCTAAGAAGAATTAACTTTCCTCCCGAGTCGCCTCCGTTACTTCCGTTATAACGGAATAACGCTAGGTGACATCCTCCGAATTGTCAAAAACTTAAGCTACCTCTATCACAGATTGAGAAGTACGCTCAAGTTTTTCAAACTTTAGCTACCTCTATCACAGATTGAGAAGTACGCTCAAGTTCTTCAAATTTTAGCTACCTCTATCACAGATTGAGAAGTACGCTCAAGTTTTCCAAACTTTAGCTACCTCTATCACAGATTGAGAAGTACGCTCAAGTTCTCCAAACTTTAGCTACCTCTATCACAGATTGAAAAGTACGCTCAAGTTCTCCAAACTTTAGCTACCTCTATCTCACAGATTGAAAAGTACGCTCAAGTTCTCTAACTTTAGCTACCTCTATCTCACAGATTGAGAAGTACGCTCAAGTTTTCCAAACTTTAGCTACCTCTATCACAGATTGAGAAGTACGCTCAAGTTCTCCAAACTTCAGCTACCTCTATCACAGATTGAGAAGTACGCTCAAGTTCTCCAAACTTAAGCTGCCTCTATCTCCTCGATAGTGACGTAAGCTCTAGTTTCCTCAGGTGACAACCTCCATTAATTGTCAATTAGGTGACAACCTCCATTAATTGTCAACCAGGTGACAACCTCCATTAATTGTCAATCAGGTGACAATCTCCATTAATTGTCAATCAGGTGACTCCTCCATGAATCGTCAAAACCTCAAGGATCCTAGACATTGTTCCTAACTATCTAGTGAGACTTGAACTACGACCAAGGCTTGATTCCTCCAGGATACGTAGGTAGCCTTTCATAAAGGTCCAGCCATCCGACCACATTGGTCACCCTTTTCATTCATCACTCCTCAGTGGTGCATGAGCCTTTCATAAAGGTCCAGCCATCAGACCACATTGGTCGCCCCTTGTCATTCATCACTCCTCAGTGGTGAAGAAGCCCCCCATAGAGGTCCAGATATTCGACCACATCGGTCACTTCCTTCATCTAGCATATCCCCATGTAGGATCGGTCACTTGACCTCCCAGGTCACTTTCCCTTCTATCTCTCCAGCAAGAGACCAGTTTCTCTTTGCTATTCCCCAGCGGGTCTTATTCTGAACTACGGACTGGCTTGATTCCTCCGGGATACGTAGGTAGCCTACTTTAGGTTCAGCCAATTCGTCACATATGACACCCCCTTTCCCCAGTGGATTCCGAACTACGATTATGGCTTGATTTCCACTTGGGATACGTAGGTAGCCTTCCAAAGGTTCAGCCACTCGACCACTTTGGTCACCCAATCCGTCTCGGCATTCGCCAGATCAGATCCTTTTCTATCGACAACCCCACTCGCCCTGCAAGTGACGTTTCCCAGGGGCTTCTGTAAGTACCCAAATCTGGCTCATGCCTTCCGGTTAAGTTTCCCGGCAATTCCCCGGACTTTCCTAAAGATCAGGGGCAATTCGGGAACTTTTCCGAACCTTCCAAGGGGCAAAGGACTTACTAGGAATTAAAATTCCACGTATTCCTTCGATGGAAATACCCTTCTAGAAGGCCACCTTGCATGATTCTAGAAATATCCTGAGTCATAAGGGATAATGCCGCACAGCTGCATTAGGCAAGAACTCCAGGCCGCACGGCTTCATTAGCTTTTGCCAGACTGCCTATAAATAGAGACCTCCTCTATTCATTTTAAAGGGGAGTTTTTGGAGCATTGTTATTATGTCAAAATACCACCTCGAAAATATAGAGAGTTGAGAGTGCCAAATCCACCTCCCTCCTCCTTAAAGCCCTCCAAAGTTGGTCCTTCCCTAGGCAAACTTCAAGGAGATAGAGGAACACCACCATTGGTAACCTCTCATCCCCTTTTTCTTGAAATATACCTTATATTTATGTGATATATTGCTCATTGCTCTCCATATCATTATATACTTGTTTGGTATTTGCTATTGTCATTAAAGATCCTTTCTTTAAACATGTAAATCATCTTACCCCTATCCCCCTATCACATAGGATCCATGGAGGATCCCACCCAAGGATGAACAAATAAGACCTCAAAAAATGCTTGTTCTAGGGTGGATCTCTCACATGGTGATGTGAAAAGTAGCATCCTTTGCTCTCAAAATAACATCTTTTCATATAAAGTTGAGTCATTTGCATTAAACATGTTATCTTTGCATTAAAGTTGCATCATTTGCACTTGAAACATCATTTTTTCATATAAAGTTGCATTCTTTGCATTAAAAATCATTTCTTTACATCCAAATAGCATCCTTTGCACCCAAAATGTCATCTTTTTCATTAAAAATGTCATTTTTAGTTTAGAATGCATCCTTCATGTCCCTCATGATTGGATCTCTCTTTCCTAGGATTGCTTAGTGACCTTCCTAAGGCACGAAAAGCATAAGAAGAGCATAAAGATCCAATCTTTATACCCTTCCCCTAGTCCCCTTTGGCATTTGATGCATCCTTGGAACGGACCGATGTAAAGATCCCATCTTTATATCGTTTCTTCCATTAAAGGTGCCACAATCTATTTAGAAATGAATAAGCCTTGAACCCAATATCTCCGATTATCACTTGAGACGAGCATAATAGTCCCTACGCAAGCTCAATCGTCTCAAGGTGTAGGATTGATGGGCTAAGGATATTCCTTTCTAAAGAACCTCACTTTTGGACTACAAAAGAGAGTCCTTCTCTCGATCACACATGACCCAAGGTCAAATAGTGATGATCACAAGTCCAAGATGAGGACGGGATCAAAGTCCCGAACACATAAAAATCCAAGGAATCCTGAGCGATAACCAACTAAATGGTTTATACGTCCGGGAGACGACTTGGAACATTCTCCCCCTCTTCTCAACACATGCACACAAGAAAGCACACAAGCAAGCACGAAAAATGGGATCTTTGGAGACTTGCTTCGGCAAGGTACCTTGGGTGAACGCCAAACGTTCTTCCCAAGGGGTAACTTAACCTCCGGACCCTAATTCCTTTTTTTTTAAAGTTTTGAGGAAATCAAAATGGCGTGGCGACTCCATTTTTTCAAATTAAACCGGATGTTTTCAAACTCAAGTGAATCCAAATAAAACACAAAAAAAAAATATTTGGGCCCCCACATTCACAGCCACGCCGTTTTTAAGGAAAACATTGAAAACCTTAAAAGAGAAAATGGGTCCGGGGGTCAGGTTACGTGTTGGGAAGAACTTGAGAGTTCACCCAACACGCCTCGTCCGTAGACGAGTCTTTCTATGTTCAACATTCAAAACATTCCAAAGTGTGTGCAATTGTGTGTGACAAGATATGTAATAAAATGTGTATTAATGTTTTGCTTTATTAATCAAAAGGAGGGATTAAAACTTGTGAACCTTTTACTGTGGGAGGCCACATCCCACTTACAATTAATGAAATTGAATTACAAGGAAATGGGCTGAGGCAGTCTGTCCAGGGCCACGGGTGTCATACGACACAGGACTGCTCAGGGCCTTGGGTGTCATACGACACAGGATTACCCAGGACTGTGGATGTCGTATGACACAGGATGCCCTGGTCAGACTGCCTCTCACAAAAGGGGGTGGACATGCCACCAATACTACTCTAGCACTGAAAGAAGTAGAATAACAGCAACAAGTGAGCATTGTGGGAGGATCATATGGCTTTGATGGCCAAATGTGAATGATGGGCCATCACCTCCTAACTCAAACAGAGAGGTAAACTATAACAATTAAGAGGCTGAAATCAAAAGAGTATAGTGGGAAGGTCATGGGGTTTTGGTGATCCAATGTGAATGGTCACATTTCTTGGGTCACAATTAAAAAACCCTCGCTTCCTAACTCAACAAACATGGTCCAACACATTCAGGAACCATTGGGGAAGGGATCAACACTCAGATGAGTGTGAATATAGATGATTCACACTCATCTTCATGTTTTAATCACAAATCGAACGATTCAAACAACTTATGTAAATAAACACCAGAATCAGAACAACATGAATATCATGAGAATGGATACAACATTCAGGGACTGAGACAAACAAGCTCAACCAAATCCGAAATCAAACAGCAAGTCCCAGCATAGCAATAGCAACAGGAAGATGAAAATAGAAAGAGAGGATGGAATAGGAACGTTACCCTCGTAGATCCACACCTCTCTATACCCCGTCGGTATAGAGAGTCTTCAATCAGCTCCGGGACGGATCTAGGTCTCAGATTGAATGGTCTTGCAGTTGCAAATACGTGTGTGGTGTGTGTTGAATGAATGTCTGAGAACAGAGAGAATCGAAGGAGGATCTGAACAGGGGTCGGAGGCTGATGGATGAGATGGCAAGAGTTTGTTGGTAGAGCGGTGGAACAGAGGTCGCCGGTTGATTTGGAAGTGAGGAGGACCGGTGATGAGGTGATTTGCGTATAGAGAGAGAGAGTCTCTCTCTAAAACCGTTTAGAGAGAGAATGAGGGAGAAGGCCTTTGCGGTTGTTGTTGTTTTGGTTTAGAAGACGATTAGAGAGAGGAATGAGAGTGAGAGGCCAGGTGAAGGTGAGGGTGTTGGTGTAATGCCCTAGGCTTTAGTTATGTTTAACTGAAAACCGTTATGTATCATCTTTATCGTTTATATTTATTATTTGATTATTATATAGTTTGCATATTTATTGTAATAATTTTCGTCCCTGATTATTAAGAGAATAATTAGTATAATTGTCAATGAATAATCATATGATGATTATATGCATAGAGATGCACATTGAAATTATGGGTACTTGTTAGAGAACAAGTGACTGGACTTGACCCGTATGAGATTTATGTCATGGTCAAATGTCATAATTAAATCTCATATGGTCACTTCATTTAGTCCCTAGACCTGAGATTATCATGACCTTACATATGATGAAAGTTATGTTTGATTTTAGTCAAACGGTATCTTAACACGATATCTATAAAGGCTATCTTTGGCATGATCGGATTCATGATGGGAAGGATGATAAGTCAAGATGGAATTTGTCCCTCGAAAGAGAGATGTTTTGCTTGGGCCCCTCGATGAGTGATAATGATGAAAGCGTGTGGCCACACCCCAATATGATTGGACTATCATTATACTCAAGATCGAGAAAGCATTGAACAAATACAAGTTGACGTGGACCATGACTTGTGTTCAATATAACATCGTGAGACAAAGGGAAAAATGGAAGTGTACCATTGGAAACGTGAACTCTTACGTTGTGTTATTTGGGTAGACATAATGGCTTGCTAGAGTCCGCTTATGTCTTATGAGGGTCGATATGATCGGACTCATTGCCAACATAATACAATCCTATTGGGTCACACACAAATAGAATGAGTTGGTTGAACCAAGGGAAGAATGATTGAGAGTTTCTGTATTTGGCAACTTATGTCACGCGACATAACTAGCCACTGGCTACTTATGTCACGCGACATAACTAGCCACAGACGCGTTTTTGACAGCCTGTTCTCCTAATTCGATTAGGAAACATATTTACACTAAAGTAGTATAAATATGTGAGGTCTGTCAACCCTAAGGTCTGGCCGAAATTTTCAAGGGAAAATCATAACAAAATACTCTCAATATTCTTCCATAAGTTTTAGGAATCTAGCAATTCCCAACCCGAGAATTGTTCTCGACATTCATATTTGTGTGGATTACCAAAAGAGGGTCTTAGTTTTGTTCAAACAAATCAAAGACCTAGAGTTCAAATCTGAAGATCCAAAGGAGTTGAAGATTCGAAGATTTGAAGATCAAAAGTTTGTGATTACGAATCACATAATTATCCGTTCGATAGCTCAAGACCGGAAAGCAATTTAGGTTGGTAAATTCTATCTCATAGCAATTCAATTTAATCGTATAGAACGGATCTTAGGGCTTGGGTTTTGTGTTAATTTTATGCTTAATTCCGCTGCGCATGGACCCATAAAACCCAACAGTGGTATCAGAGCCCCGTTCGTATGGTTAAGTTTGAATTAACATGCTAGAATGATTATATAAATTGTTTATATGTTCGTTGCATGTTTTTGTATGCGATAGAATTTTGATTGTTTATGTGAAACAATGTGAAAATCGTTTTCGAATTATGTTGAATTAAATCTGTAAAAGGGTTGTTTTATATGATTTAATTGCATGTAATCTGAATTGATTGAAATCTGGAAATCCTGCGAACTGGCTACCTATGTCGTGCGACATAGTAGGCCACAGGAGGAAATCTGGTAATCTGGCCAGTTATGTCACGCGACATAACTAGCCACTGGCTAGTTATGTCACGCGACATAATAAGCCAAATCTGGGCAGAATCAGTTTGTTTAATTTTTCTGCTAATCTATGATTGTGTTTGCAATCTGAGATGTTTTATGTCTTAATCTGGATGCTATAAATTTCTGGAAATAAAATTTATAGGGCTATGCTAGATTAATTCATTGTTTATGATGCATGCTTAATTAATTCAAATGTGTTTTATTAATTGTTGCGATGCATGAATTAATTGTTCTTAAGTGTTAAGAATTTTATTAGATGTTTAGTTGAAACATTGATTTATAGTTTCCTAATATGTTTAGATTTAGACATTGTAAATTTTGGATTTTATGATTGTTTATGGAAACAAGTCATAATTACGCGAAATTTTAAAAGGAAACTAATTGTTTATAAAAGGTAGTGATTATGTTGCCAAATCAGAGTTGATTTCTAATTGTGCATGACTAGGAGAGTTCTGTCTAAGGAAGAGTTGGTACTTAAGTAGTCCTTGTGGCTCACCTATCTTCCTGGGAACTTACCTGGTGCATGATTATGACTATCTTTGCTGATATGATTATAATCTACCTTAAAGAACCTTCATTTAACTTTTAAGTTCTTTATGCCAATCCATGATTTAAACACTTGAGACCACTCGGATAGTTTTGGGTGGGCTTGCCATAGCAAGGTGCTTTGATTCTATTCCGTTTGCGAGCAAGATGAGGAAATGGTGGTTCCTATACGTTTAAAGTGGATGAACTTAATTGGGTTATCAAAATGGTTTTGGACCCAAGGCATAAGATGAGATTAAAATATGCTTAGACATATGATGTCTTAAATAAATCTCATAAGAGTCATATACGATATGATTGATGTTTTCTACCTAATTAGTTTAATCTTGAGCGGTGCGCCATAGCGTACTTGAGATTAAATTAAAGTTGGATCTTAGCCCTAAGAGTCATATACGATATGATTGATGTTTTCTACCTAATTAGTTTAATCTTGAGCGGTGCGCCATAGCGTACTTGAGATTAAATTAAAGTTGGATCTTAGCCCATTAAATGCATATTATGCTTATTAGCATTAGAAGGTGTATGATTTAGTGGGAGTATTTGTAAAATACATTATTTGCTCTTAAATGATAAATGTGTTGATATTGATATGTGTTCATATAATTTGTATATTTTGTTGTAGAAGTAGCATTACATAATGATAATTGTGATTCGTCCTTATGAAGGACAAAGTTCGAAAGGAACAATACATAATGTGTACGTTCTTGACGAATCTGTTCCTACTGAACCCATTGCAAATGTTGCAAAGGGCAAATAAGGAAGCAACATTAGAAACATAGTGATGATTCTGACAATATTGCTTGCCTTGTAATTGCCATCATGTTTAAAGGCTCTTGTGAAGAACCTTGAACACATGGAAACTGCCTTTTGTTCTAGCACACCGCACAAAGGAAATGTTCCAAATGCGAACTAGGCAAAAGATATATGTCGTGGTGAAAGCTCTTAATTCATATGATGAAAGAAGGAGCAATCCGCAAATTGTGTTAATGGTTGACACAATAAAAGGGTTCATAAAGGAAGGAAAAGAAGGTAAAGCAAAAGTTGCTAAACCTAGGACAAATGTTGTCATAGCCGAAGAGGCTAAACCCAAAGTGTCTCAAAAGGATGCATTTTGCTATCATTGCAATAAGATTGTCATTGGAAGCAAAGTTGCAAGGCTTATTAGGAAGGCCTAAAAGGTGAAGAAGGGCAATATGATTGCTACTACTTCAAGTATCTATATGATAGATATTTTCCTTTCGACTTCTTGTTCTTGGGTATATGATACAGGATTGGATCCCACATTTGTTTAAATGTGCAAGGAACAAAGAATAGAAAGCTACTCAAATAAGGTAAATTAAACCTAAGCATGGGAATGGAGCAAGAGTTGCAACATTAGCCATAAGGGACTTATGAAGTCACTTTGCCTTGTGAAGTAGTACTTGTTTTGAACAAGTATGACTACGTTCCGGATTTGAGTAGGAGTATTATTTCGCTTCTTAAATGGATGATGAAGGATATAATTTTCTTATTTTCAATAAGAAGTTTTATATTTATTTAATAATATGCCTTATTGTAATGCATATGTCATTAAATGGTCTTCATATCCTTGATGATGAGAAACAAAATAATATTGAAGATATCTATGATATAAATGGGAAATCTAAACCGAACAATATGAACAAAGCGTTTATATGGCATTGCTGGCTTGGTCAAATAAATAAGAAACATATATCTAAACTCCATTAACATGGACTTTTAGACTCATATGACCATGAATCATTTGAGGAATGTGGATCTTATTTATTGGGAGTATTGACCAAACCACCCTACACTAAGAGTAGCGGGAGGGCTAGTGACTTATTGGTCATTATACATGAGATGTATGTGGACCATTAAGCAAAGATTGCTAGGGGAAGATTTCGGTATTTCATCATATTTACCAATGACTTATCTAGATATGACTATGTCCATCTGATGAAGTCCAAAGGTGAATCGTTTGAGATGTTTTAAACATTTCAAGATGAAGTACAAAACAATTTGGCAAAATTATTAAGTACTTCGATTAGATCGAGGTGATGAATATTTGAGCCAAGAGTTTGACAATCATCTCAAAACTATGAAATTGTTTCAAGAGTTGACTCCACACTGAACACCACTATGAATGGTGTGTCTGAAAGGAGGAATTGAACCTTGTAGGACATGGTTCGTTCGATGATGTGTCAATCAGACTTTCCTATTTCCTATTTCCTTTTAAGGATATGCATTAGAAATAATGCGGTTACACTGAATCGAGTCCCTACTAAATCGGTTCCTAAGGCCCCACATGAGATGTGGCATGGAAGAAAACTTAGTTTGTCTTTCATGAAGATTTGGGGTTGCGAATCTTATGTAAAGAGACTTGTCTCTTATAAGTTAGCACCAAATCTGACAAGGTTATTTTCGGATATTGATTTTACAATCACAAAGAGAACAAAATGTTTGTTGCTCTACACGATTTGTTTCTTGAGAAATAGTTTCTCAATAAAGAATCTAGTGGGAGTAAAATTAATCTTGAAAGAAGTTCAAGAACCCGAAAATAATATGGAACCAAGAGTAGAGACAGTAACCAAGTTCACAAAGGAGTTGTGAAACCGGTTCAAGATGCACAAGTCCATCGTAGATTGGATAGGTTACGATCCGAACTCAAGAAATAGTGATTTCTCGTTGCGGAAAGTGATGAAGTGGAAGTCATTGAGAATGACGATCCTACTTGCTATCAAGAAGCGATGTCCTCTCCTAATTTGGATAAATGGTTAGGAACCATGGAATCCAAATTACAATCCATGTTTAACAATCAAGTTTGGAACTTGATTGGGCTACCTAAAAGTGTAAAAACTAAAGGGTGCAAGTAGGTCTTCAAAGACCGACATGGATGTGAAGGTGTATACTTTCATGACTAAGGATTGTAGCAAAGGGATTTAGGTTAATTCATAGTATTGACTATGTTGAAACCTTTTTCGCCAGTTACAATGTCAAAGTCTGTTAGAATTTCAATTGCCATTATCGCATATTGTGACTATGTGATATGACAAATGGATGTCAAACGACTTTCTTTAAATGGAAAGATTATTAAGGATGTGTAGAGTACACAACCCGAATAGTTTGTCGATCCAAGAAACTCTAATAGAGTATGCATGTTGCAAAGATCCATGAGATGGGTTGAAGCAAGCTTAAAGGAATTGGAATCTTCGTTTTGATGAATTGGTCAAAGAGTTTGACTTTATCAAGTACGAAGATGAACCTTGTGTATGCATGAAATTCAGTGGGAGCATGGTATTATTTCTATTGTTTATTACAATGATATCTTACTCATTGGAAAAACAAGTTCCGACACTTAAGACTGTTAAGTCTTGGTCAAGGAAAGGTTTCTCAATGAAAGATATGGGTGAAGCCGCTTACATCCTTGGCATCAAGATCTATAAAGATGGATCTAGAAGGATAAATTGGTTTGAGTCAAAGTGTTCACATTGACAAGATTCTTAGAAGAGTCTAAGAAGAGTAGCTTGTCAATGGATCATGGTACTTCTCTTAGCAATACTCATTGTCTTATGACAACTGATGAGCAAAAGGAAAATGAATGAAGTTCCATATGCTTCGGCATTTGGATCTGTCATGTATGCCATGATTTGTACTAGACCCGACGTCTCATATGCTCTAAGCATGATGAGTCGATACCAATCTGATCCTGATATAAACCATTGGATGGGAGTCAAGATGATCCTTAAGTACTTAAGAAGAACTAAGGACATGTTCTTGATATTTGAAAGATTGGAAGTTAATCTTGTTGTAAGGGTTACATAGGTGCTAGCTTCCAAACTAACAAAGTTAATTTAAAATCGCAATTAGAATTTGTGTTTATGCTTATTAGAGGTGCAATTTTGTTGGAAGAGTTCCAAGCAGAAATTGTAGCCTATTCTAATACTAAGGCCGAATTTTAGCAACATATGATGAGGCTAAAAGAGGCAGTTTGGATCAAAAGTTCATTAGTGTTTTGGAAATGTTCCAAGTATCACTAATCGGTGAAACTTTTGTTATGACAAATAGTGGTGCCACTTGTGCAAACAATGGAATCAAGGTCACAACAGCGATCCAAACACTCACTTAGACGTTCTTCGAGAAATTCATGAAGAATGAGAAGACGTTAAAATATACAAAGTATCAACCGATGATGACATAAGGGATTCACTTACAAAGACCCTCGCACAAAGCGGAAGCATGATGGTCATGTTAGATCCATGAGTATTCGATACATAAATGGAGCCTAGTGCAAGTGGGAGACTGTTGGTGTAATGCCCTAGGCTTTAGTTATGTTTAACTGAAAACCGTTATGTATCATCTTTATCGTTTATATTTATTATTTGATTATTATATAGTTTGCATATTTATTGTAATAATTTTCGTCCCTGATTATTAAGAGAATAATTAGTATAATTGTCAATGAATAATCATATGATGATTATATGCATAGAGATGCACATTGAAATTATGGGTACTTGTTAGAGAACAAGTGACTGGACTTGACCCGTATGAGATTTATGTCATGGTCAAATGTCATAATTAAATCTCATATGGTCACTTCATTTAGTCCCTAGACCTGAGATTATCATGACCTTACATATGATGAAAGTTATGTTTGATTTTAGTCAAACGGTATCTTAACACGATATCTATAAAGGCTATCTTTGGCATGATCAGATTCATGATGGGAAGGATGATAAGTCAAGATGGAATTTGTCCCTCGAAAGAGAGATGTTTTGCTTGGGCCCCTCGATGAGTGATAATGATGAAAGCGTGTGGCCACACCCCAATATGATTGGACTATCATTATACTCAAGATCGAGAAAGCATTGAACAAATACAAGTTGACGTGGACCATGACTTGTGTTTAATATAACATCGTGAGACAAAGGGAAAAATGGAAGTGTACCATTGGAAACGTGAACTCTTACGTTGTGTTATTTGGGTAGACATAATGGCTTGCTAGAGTCCGCTTATGTCTTATGAGGGTCGATATGATCGGACTCATTGCCAACATAATACAATCCTATTGGGTCACACACAAATAGAATGAGTTGGTTGAACCAAGGGAAGAATGATTGAGAGTTTCTGTATTTGGCAACTTATGTCACGCGACATAACTAGCCACTGGCTACTTATGTCACGCGACATAACTAGCCACAGACGCGTTTTTGACAGCCTGTTCTCCTAATTCGATTAGGAAACATATTTACACTAAAGTAGTATAAATATGTGAGGTCTGTCAACCCTAAGGTCTGGCCGAAATTTTCAAGGGAAAATCATAACAAAATACTCTCAATATTCTTCCATAAGTTTTAGGAATCTAGCAATTCCCAACCCGAGAATTGTTCTCGACATTCATATTTGTGTGGATTACCAAAAGAGGGTCTTAGTTTTGTTCAAACAAATCAAAGACCTAGAGTTCAAATCTGAAGATCCAAAGGAGTTGAAGATTCGAAGATTTGAAGATCAAAAGTTTGTGATTACGAATCACATAATTATCCGTTCGATAGCTCAAGACCGGAAAGCAATTTAGGTTGGTAAATTCTATCTCATAGCAATTCAATTTAATCGTATAGAACGGATCTTAGGGCTTGGGTTTTGTTTTAATTTTATGCTTAATTCCGCTGCGCATGGACCCATAAAACCCAACAGAGGGAGACCGCCGGCCAACTGTTTTTTGGGGGGAGAGAGATGATCTCGGTGATGGCTGCTCCGGCCGATTTAGAGGGAGAGAGCTAGGTGAGGAAGATGATTCCGGAGAGAGAAATGGGGATTAGGTCGCCGACGAGAGAGATTTGGTGAGGAAAACCGATTGTTTTGGCCGGCGAGTGGTTTGAGGGAGACGGTGTTTGTTTACGTGGAGAAGGATTGGTTGACGAGGGAGAGACTAGGTGAGGAGGGTGATTTAGGGAACGACAATGGGGAGGATCGCCATTGTTGTTGTTGTAGGAAGAAGACGATTGGGGAGGAGCCCCCCCTGTAATTTGCGGCTAGAGAGAGAATTGAGAGAGAGAATGGGTATCTTTCTGAGGAAGAAAATGAGCATTCCCTTTCTCTCTGTGTGCCCCCCTTTTGTCGTTGTTCCCCCCCCCCTTTTGCAAATGGGATATTATCCCTTATTTAATACTGATTTGGAATTGGTTTGGGGTGTCGTATGACACCGGTCCTCTTGCTTGCAGACTGGGCCGAAGGGAGGCAGACCCAAAACTAATGAATAATAAATAATAAAAATAATGGGCCCAGAACTAAACGGATTTAAATGAGCCCAAAAATAAAAGCATACCCAAACACACGAGTTCGGGTCGGGGTACTCACAGAGCCCCTCGGCGACGTCACTTCCACGGGAAGTGGGGTCGTCGACAAAAATGAGAATCCCGAGCCAGACACGAACGGCGGAGAAAGAGATGACCAAGATGGTCAAGTGGCTGGACCTCTTATGAAAAGGATTCCTACGTATCCCGTGGGGGATTCAAGCCAAATTGTAGTTTGTCAAGGATGGACGTTTGCGTCCTGGGGAATTCGACCATGATGGTCATGCGGCTGGACCTTTTATGAAAAGGATTCCTACGTATCCCGTGGGGGAATCAAGCCGAATCGTAGTTCAATAAAGAGGTGGCGATAACGAGAGACCACGGGCTTTGTACCCAAAAGTGACTGTTCCAAGGGGAGTCACCCGAGGATTTGACTGTTTCGATGGGGAGTCATTCGAAGATTGACTGTTCCAAGGGGAGTCACCCCGAAAGATTTGACTGTTCTAAGGGGAGTCACCCCGGAAGATTGACTGTTCCAAGGGGAGTCACCCGGAAGATTGACTGTTCTAAGGGGAGTCACCCCGAAAGATTGATTGTTCCAAGGGGAGTCACCCCGAAAGATTGACTGTTCCAAGGGGAGTCACCCCAAAGATTGACTGTTCCAAGGGGAGTCACCCCGAAGATTTGACTGTTCCAAGGGGAGTCACCCCGAAGATTGACTGTTCCAAGGGGAGTCACCCCGAAAGATTGACTGTTCCAAGGGGAGTCACCCCGAAGATTTGACTGTTTCAAGGGGAGTCACCCTGAAGATTGACTGTTCCAAGGGGAGTCACCCCGAAAGATTGACTGTTCCAATGGGAGTCACCCCAAGATTGACTGTTCCAAAGGAAGTCACCAGCGATTTTGACTTTTTCTTTGGGACTCACCCGCGATTTTGACTTTTTCTTTGGGAGTCACCCGTGATTTGACTTTTTCTTTGGGAGTCACCCGCGATTTTGACTTTTTCTAGGGAGTCACCCGCGATTTTGAATTTTTCTTTGGGAGTCACCCGCAATTTTGACTTTTTCTTTGGGAGTCACCCGCGATTTGACTTTTTCTTTGGGAGTCACCCGCGATTTGACTTTTTCTTTGGGAGTCACCCGCGATTTTGACTTTTTCTTTGGGAGTCACCCGCGATTTGACTTTTTCTTTGGGAGTCACCCGCGATTTTGACTTTTTCTTTGGGAGTCACCCGCGATTTTGACTTTTTCTTTGGGAGTCACCCGCGATTTTGACTTTTTTTTTTGGAGTCACCCGCGATTTTGACTTTTTCTTTGGGAGTCACCCGCGATTTTCTAATGCTCTTTAGAAAAGTAATTGACTCAGATATGCTTTCATACCTGTGCTGTGCTTACCTGTAGCTGCCGGAGGGATTGATGCTACGGCTGATGATTGTGAGGGTTGTAGCTGCCGGAAGGCCTTATATCACTGTTGTTGATGATGAACGGTACGGACCCGAGAATTTTGACAAGAGGGGTGGACCCAATGATTCTTGGTCTTGAGGGTTGGACCCGCTGATCCTTAGACTTGAGGGATGGTTTGCCGTGTAAGGGACAGTCTTTTGTGATGAGTTGGCGTGCAGAAAGGGCTTTCGGTGAAGATGTGCCGATTCAGCAGGCTTTGATGAAGACGTGCCCATGAGAAAGGGCTTTTGGTGAAGATTCGCCCATGAGAACGGGCTCTTTGAAGGTCTGCCTATGAGAATGAATTCTGAATGAAGATCTGCCCATGAGAACGGGCTCTTGATAATGATCTGCCCATGAGAACGGGCTCTTTGTGAAGATCTGCCCATGAGAACGGGCTTTTGATGATGATGCGCCCTTGAGAACGGGCTCTTGATGATGAGCTGCCCGTGGGAAGGGGCTCTTGGTAATGATCTGCCCGTGAGAATGGGCTCTTGGTGATGAAGCGCCCTTGAGAATGGGCTCTTGGAGATGGTTTTCCCTTGAGAATGGGCTCATGGTGATGAAGCGCCCTTGAGAATGGGCTCTTGGAGATGGTTTGCCCTTGAGAATGGGCTCTTGGTGATGAAGAGCCCTTGAGAATGGGCTATTGGAGATGGTTTTCCCTTGAGAACGGGCTTTTAAAGATGAGGCTAAAGAACCCTAATGCTTGGAGATTGAAGCAGCTGAAACTCTTTTTTCGACGAGCATTGCTTGGAGACTGAGGTAGCTAAGGCTCTTTCAGATGATGCTGATAAGTCTTAAGAAAAGACTAATGAAGATGATGAAGGCAGAAAGTGCCACTTGCAAGGTTTGAACTTTTTGTCCAGATTGTGATTTGAGGAGCAATCCCCATGATCAGATTATGATTACCTGATTATTGTACCCTGTGGGGGGAAAACACAACACTCTAGGCACTTTGCATTTTATTCGATTATTGAAATTTTGCTTATGCATTATTAATCTTTTGTTGTACAAGTCCATCTCAGCTAGGGATGGAAGGGAAGTGAGGTTTTTTGCAAAGCTTGACAAGCGGATATGTATATAGCAATTATGCTATGGTGGATTTATGGTGGGATGACTGTGTATATGATGATGGTGTGGGTTGGACCCTCTCCCATGAGGTGGGGAAATGTATGAGTGATGGTGTATGGATGGTGTAGCCTAGGCAAGTCGGGGATGCTCCCGGGAGTACTGGTGGCAGCAGGTTGATTGTTACTGATAAGGACAAAGTGTATCACGCGCCTGATACGGCAAGCAACAGAGAAAGTGCAGAGAATGATCTTGACTTTTAAGAGATGACTAGGCGAAGCCCCAGTTGATAATGCGAGGTAAACCCGGAGGGAATCTGTTGCGGAGAGCCTGAGGGATATCTTAACCAAAGCCCCAGCTTGAGGAAATTCCATGCAGCTTTATCGCAGACAGAGTCATCTTGTGGCCGAGGAGGCAACCCATCGTTTCATACCGCAGTCAATCAGTCGCTGGACAAGACTCGGAAATGTATATGTGCAGGGGCACATTTTTCGAAGGTGGGAATGGATCCCGAATTCATGTATGACACTCTCGCTTTTGGGTTTGACTCTTTTGGGAGAGTATAAGCATCACAAGGTGTGGAAAAGTGTATGGAAGCCCCTGCAGACAGAAAGACAGTGTTTGGCTCTATTTTCCTATGATGTAGAAAGAGAAGACTTGTCGAGACACTTGAAAACTTGTCCTATTCGTGATGATCACAAGGCTGCTTAAAACCCTTTATCGATGTTCGGGTTATTCAACCACCAATCCTAACATGGACAAATATTTTGATTAATCACAAGGAGAAAACCAACTGATATCGAGAATCAAGCTCGGAAGGACGGGAAGTGTATAGGAACGGTCCTTGATGAGACCGAATTTTCTGCGATTTGTTTGTGATTTCGACCGGACCAGTTATGGTTGCCTACGTTCCCCTCCTGACGAGGAGCTCAGGTAGCCGTAGTTCGGGCAAGTCCCGATTGAAAAGAGAACGAATGTTGAAATTCGAGGATCTGGACCTTTGAGGATTTTGAGAATTTGGAGAATTGAAAAACATGTCCTCCTGGAGTGTCAATGCAAGACACGGATGCGAAGCCCCAGTGGGACATCCACGGCAAGTGTTTGCGGAGGAGAAATAAAATATGCTCACATGAAGTGTCGAAGGAAAGGATTGAATTTGCACAATATTTGATTGAGGATCTTTTGAGCAGAGATGGATTTGGCTCCGATTTAAGCAAGCAACGAAGCATTGATGTGATTTAGATCTCGAGGACATTTGAATGAAATTACTATCCGGTAGGGACTCTAGCTGGGTTTCCAGGCTTCGATCGGCCATTGGGTAATTTTGAAAGAGGATGACCTCTTAAGATGAGAGGTCGGCTGGGCCTTTTACTGACTGAACCTCTAAAGATGAGAGGTTGATTTGTAGGGATGTGTTTGGGATTTCTAAGGTAAGAGAATTGATTTACCTCTAAAAATGAGAGGTCCAAATTGGCTTTGCCAAGGGCAAGGGTAATGGTAATGGGAATATCCTCTAAAATCGAGAGGATGGCTTGGGATTGGTTTAAGGTAATGGGAATATCATCTAAAATCGAGAGGATGGCTTCGGATTGATTTAAGGTAATGATGAGAGGAAGTCCAAGCTATCAAGAACTTTTGCGGACTTGCGAGGGTTTGGGCTCTTTTATGAACATTGGAGAGCTTCTCGAGAAGTCGGGGACTTTTGCTGAATTGTGAGGATTTAAAATCCTTCTTTTGATGGTTTGGGATGGCCTCTTTGAGGAGATGAGGATTATATCTGAAATTGTGAGGATTTAAAATCCTTCTTTTGACAACTTGGAAGGCCTCTTTGAGGAGTTGAGGATTATCTTTCCTTCCTTCACAACTTGAGTATTTTATGTATCGCCGACTCTCGAAGCTAACTTCTTTGGCGTTGCTTGGACTTCTCTCAGCAAGGAGCAAAGGTGATGGCTAAACAAGGTTTCAAAACCTGTCGATCTTGAAATGAAAGGATATTGTTTGGTGAGGGTAAGGTAATGGCTTTCCTATGGGTGAAAGGCTTCAACCGCAATCCCTACCGGATGACCTAAACGAGATTAAGGCTTCATTGCTTGCTTAAGCTTAATTGAGGAAGATTCATGCAAATTCGTTGAGCAACGAGATGATGAGGATGATGAAAGAGATGTGAGCATATGAGATGCAAGATGGGGAGTTGGTAAGCCCCAATTTGAGAAAGATATCAGTCGATTTTCTCACTCTGATTAATTTAAACATGAGTCACTTCAAAGCATTAGTCGGTGAGCAGCACAAGTGATCATTTGGAATGAGACCATTTCAATCGAGTGTAACGCGGGTGTGCTAGTAATGTCTCGAGTCTAGCGAGAAGAGAAACAAAGATTTTTATTACTGTAAAGCAAAAACTGGTCCAACTTGGACTTTAACAGACTCGTGTCCAACAGCGGACATTCTAGATCCTACGAGGACTGATCGACTGCATCAACTTCGGATGGGAGGAAGAGCACTGTTGGCAGCGATGGGGCGAGGACCCTTCTCAATCTTTATGTCCTTCACAAGTCGTCTCTCCTTAGCTTTCGTAATCTGAATAAGCAACCGGGCCTCCTGTTCGCGAGGAAAAATGGCTTCAAGGGTAGCTCGCCTCTTTTCGATGGACACACCCTTCGCACTTTGCTGACCCATGGGATATGAACTTCTAGGCTGGTGGGCCATAAGCTTCTCTGCACCGAGCATTTTGGATTCCGAATCAGATGAACGATCACTCGAGCACTTGAACTGCTTCCGCCTCGGGAATATGGACCAATGAGCGCCGATAACGAGAGAGCATACCCAACTTGCCGTAGTTGTAGAGGCGAAGGGGTGATTTGTAAGGTGACAGAGGAGAGAACCTTGAGATTGTATGGGAGAGGGAGGAGTACGGAAGGAGATAGACTCATGCAACATCTTATTAATGGTTTGAATAAAAACAATTTTTATTAGTCCTAAGAATGGTTGGAAAAGGGGGACACCTTCTTTTTCGCATTCTACACTATTCCTGGACTAGTGGGTTCCGCCGGTATTGCACTCCCGGGACGGACAATCCCGGCAGAGGTCATATAGGGCACGTGGAACCCACCAATCAAAAAGCAGAACGGACCTAGGGGCATACAAGTCAAAACAAGTCAAACTCAAGATTTTCAAAACCAAGTCCAAGTCAAAAACGTCTAGACTCGGGAGGAGAGAAGGTCGAAAGTACGTTTGAACGTACGAGACCGCAATTTGTAGGTAAAATCCTGAAATTTTTTTGGCATGACCTCTCCTCCCTTCGAGTCGAAAATTCGGCATGGCCTCTTGTCGCTTCGTGGCAAAATTTCGGCATGACTTCTCGTTAGTATGTGTCAAAAATTCGACATGGTCTCGCGTTTAGCACATGTCGAAAATGCGTTATGACCTCTTGCGAAGCCAAATCGAGAAATCGACATGTACCTACGTCGAGACATGTCAAGATTTTGACATGTACTCATGTTGAGTTATGTCATAATTTCAACATGAAAAGGGAGAGTATGCCAAGATTTTGGAGACAAAGTATGACTCGGACTTTGTGAGAAAATTTTGAAAACCGAGTTTGAAAAATGTTTTGAAAAGTATTTTGCCAAAAACCAACCGGTCACGGTAGAAAGTGTGTCACGGACAAGTGTTGACTGACTCTATAGGCTAGGAGGACTTTAGGCGCTCAAGCGTAAGCGAAACACGTTACTGTCCGCGATGTCGTCCGTACACTCCCGGGTTCTAACTCTATGTGCGGGTAGCGTGCGAGTAGTGTGAAGGTATCTTCGAGGAAAATATTTTTTTGCTTTTTTTTTTTTAATTTATTTATTTATTTATTTATTCAAAAAGGGGATGAAGGAAAATAACACACACACACCCCACAGAGCACAATAAATCAAGGATCAATAATCTGATCAAGGGGGACTGCCCCACAATCACAACCTGCACCGGAAATCAAATCTTACAAAATTGACCACTTATGTCGCGTGACACAAGACTGATGAGGTCAATTGTGTCGCGTGACATAAGGAGTCACACATCCATAATCTGAGCAACAAACCAGGACAAGCCCCAGCCTCCAAGCACAATGCAATAGCCCAAGCCCCAGCACAATCTCAACAGGAAGCAAGGAAGGGGAGGGAATAAAGCAAAGCAAGAAATGCATTTACACACATATAATGCCACAAAAAATGCACACACAAATGAAGGAATTGAATGTTGAACAAACACGAAAGTTTGACCCACTTTTGAAAACAGGTTTCAAGTCCCCAGCGGAGTCGCCACTGAATGAACGCTCGCCAAAAAAATGTAAAAGATAAAATGGGATTATCTTGGGAGTCGCCACACCGTTTTTAAGGAAAATATTGAAAAACCTTTAAAGAGAAAATGGGTCCGGGGGTCAGGTTACGTGTTGGAAAGAACTTGAGAGTTCACCCAACACGCCTCGTCCGTAGACGAGTCTTTCTATGTTCATCATTCAAAACATTCCAAAGTGTGTGCAATTGTGTGTGACAAGATATGTAATAAAATGTGTATTAATGTTTTGCTTTATTAATCAAAAGGAGGGATTACAACTTGTGAACCTTTTACTGTGGGAGGCCACATCCCACTTACAATTAATGAAATTGAATTACAAGGAAATGGGCTGAGGCAGTCTGTCCAGGGCCACGGGTGTCATACGACACAGGACTGCTCAGGGCCTTGGGTGTCATACGACACAGGATTACCCAGGACAGTGGATGTCGTATGACACATGATGCCCTGGTCAGACTGTCTCTCACAAAAGGGGGTGGACATGCCACCAATATTACTCTAGCACTGAAAGAAGTAGAATAACAGCAACAAGTGAGCATTATGGGAGGATCATATGGCTTTGATGGCCAAATGTGAATGATGGGCCATCACCTCCTAACTCAAACAGAGAGGTAAACTGTAACAATTAAGAGGCTGAAATCAAAAGAGAATAGTGGGAAGGTCATGGGGTTTTGGTGACCCAATGTGAATGGTCACATTTCTTGGGTCACAATTAAACAACCCTCGCTTCCTAACTCAACAAAAATGATCCAACACATTCAGGAACCATTGGGGAAGGGATCAACACTCAGATGAGTGTGAATATAGATGATTCACACTCATCTTCATATTTTAATCACAAATCGAACGATTCAAACAACTTATGTAAATAAACACCAGAATCAGAACAACATGAATATCATGAGAATGGATACAACATTCAGGGACTGAGACAAACAAGCTCAACCAAATCCGAAATCAAACAACAAGTCCCAGCATAGCAATAGCAACAAGAAGATGAAAATAGAAAGAGAGGATGGAATAGGAACGTTACCCTCGTAGATCCACACCTCTCTATACCCCATCGGTATAGAGAGTCTTCAATGAGCTCCGGGACGGATCTAGGTCTCAGATTGAATGGTCTTGCAGTTTAAAATACGTGTGTAGTACGTGTTGAATGAATGTCTGAGAACAGAGAGAATCGAAGGAGGACCTGAATAGGGGTCGAAGGCTGATGGATGAGATGGCCGGAGTTTGTTGGTGGAGCGGTGGAACAGAGGTCGCCGGTTGATTTGGAAGTGAGGAGGACCGGTAATGAGGTGATTTGCGTATAGAGAGAGAGAGTCTCTCTCTAAAACCATTTAGAGAGAGAATAAGGGAGAGGGCCTTTGCGGTTGTTGTTGTTTTGGTTTAGAAGACGATTAGAGAGAGGAATGAGAGTGAGAGGCCAGGTGAAGGTGAGGGAGACCGTCGGCCAACTGTTTTTTGGGGGGAGAGAGATGATCTCGGTGATGGCTGCTCTGGCCGATTTAGAGGGAGAGAGCTAGGTGAGGAAGATGATTCCGGAGAGAGAAATGGGGATTGGGTTGCCGGCGAGAGAGATTTGGTGAGGAAAACCGATTGTTTTGGCCGGCGAGTGGTTTGAGGGAGACGGTGTTTGTTTACGTGGAGAAGGATTGGCCGACGAGGGAGAGACTAGGTGAGGATGGTGATTTAGGGAACGACAATGGGGAGGATCACCATTGTTGTTGTTGTAGGAAGAAGACGATTGGGGAGGAGCCCCCTGTAATTTGCGGCTAGAGAGAGAATTGAGAGAGAGAATGGGTATCTTCGTGAGGAAGAAAATGAGCGTTCCCTTTCTCTCTGTGTGCCCCCCTTTTGTCGTTGTTCCCCCCTTTTGCAAATGAGATATTATCCCTTATTTAATACTGATTTGGAATTGGTTTGGTGTGTCGTATGACACCGGTCCTCTTGCTTGCAGACTTGGCCGAAGGGAGGCAGGCCCAAAACTAATGAATAATAAATAATAAAAATAATGGGCCCAGAACTAAATGGATTTAAATGAGCCCAAAAATAAAAGCATACCCAAACACACGAGTTTGGGTCGGGGTACTCACACTATTCCTTCTGATGTTCTAGAAATCTTTATTCCTAATATGTCATTGGCTAATCCCATATCTTTCATGTCAAAGTTCTTCTTTAACATGCCTTTGGTATTCATGATCAATTCATGACTACTTCCCATTATTAACATGTCGTCTACGTAAAGACAGACAATAACAAATGATTCAAATGTTCCTTTAATGTAGACACATTTGTCACATTCATTAATCTTGAATCCATTTGATAGCATAGTTCTATCGAATTTCTCATGCCACTGTTTAGGTGCTTGTTTTAGTCCATATAACGACTTTACAAGTTTACACACCTTTCGTTCTTTACCAGGAACCACGAACCCTTTGGGTTGTTCCATGTAAATTTCTTCTTCTAGCTCTCCATTTAGGAAGGCTGTCTTCATATCCATTTGGTGTATCTCAAGATTATGCACTGCTGCAATAGCTATAAGAACACGTATAGATGTGATCCTTGTGACAGGGGAGTATGTATCGAAGAAATAATATCCCTCTTTCTGTCTAAACCCTTTGGCAACTAGCCTAGCTTTATACTTATCAATAGATCCATCGGCTTTATACTTTCTTTTAAGAATCCATTTGCAACCTAATGGTTTGCAACCTGGAGGGAGATCCACCAATTCTCAAGTATTATTAAGCATTATGGATTCTATCTCACTGTTAATAGCCTCTTTCCAGAACGTACTGTCCGGTCCAGATAAAGCATTTTTAACAGTAGCTGGTTCGTTTTCTAACATAAATGATAGAAAATCAGGACCAAAAGACTTTTCCACTCTTGCCCTTTTACTACGTCTAGGTCCTTCATCTTCTACTTGAGATGGACCGTTTGTAGATTCATATGTTCTCTTTTGAGAATTACCTTCTTTCCTATCCTTAGCAGGAAAGATATTTTCAAAGAATACTGTATTCCTTGATTCTATTGTCATTCCTGCATTCATATCAGGAATATCTGACTTGTGCACTATGAATCGATAGGAACTACTGTTATTGGCATATCCAATAAAAATACAGTCAATGGTTTTCGGACCAATCTTCACTTGTTTCGGCTTAGGTATTTCAACCTTAGCCAAATAACCCCATACTTTAAGATATTTATAACATGGCCTATGATTATGCCATAATTCATAGGGCGTTTTATCAATACCTTTCTTAGGTATCTTATTGAGAATGTAATTCGAAGTGAGTATAGCTTCCCCCCACAAGTTATCGAGTAAGCCTGAACTTATCAAAAATGCGTTCATCATCTCTTTGAGAGTAAGATTTTTGCGTTCAGCAACTCCGTTAGACTGAGGGGTATATGGAGCCGTCGTTTGATGAATTATGCCGGATTCCCAACATAGTCCTTCAAACGGAGCTTCATATTCTCCTCCTCTATCACTTCTAATTTTCTTAATCTTTAAGTTAAGTTGATTTTCAACATCTTTCTTATAAGTCTCGAAAGCCCCTAAGGCTTCATCTTTAATTTTTAAGAGATAGACATAACAATACTTAGTGCAATCGTCTATGAATGTAATGAAGTACTTTTTACCTCCTCGAGTTTGCACAAGTTTTAAATCACATATATCGGTGTGAATTAATTCGAGAGGAGTTGTGTTTCTTTCTATTGCATTAAATGGCGACTTCGTCATTTTTGCCACAACGCAAACTTCGCACTTATTAGTTGAATCAGATTTAGTCATTTGGATTAAATCTTGTTTAACTAACTTCTTAATAGTGTCGAAGTTTACATGACCTAATCTATCATGCCATAAACTAGGACTTTCCGACAAGTAAACATAAGAAACAACATTTTTATTCTTTGCACCTTGGCGGATAACATTCATTACATTCATCTTGAAAAGTCCCTTCTCGAGGTAACCCTTTCCAAGGAATAAACCATTCTTGGTTATTACAAACTTGTCGGATTCAAAAACTAATCTAAAATCGGATTTACTCAACAAAGCACCGAAAACTAGATTCTTGTGGATGTCCGGAACATGCAGCACATCAAGCAAGGTCACTTCTTTCCCCGAGGTCATCTTCAATACAACATTTCCAATGCCTTGAACATCGGAAGTTGCAGAATTTCCCATGTACAATTTCCTTCCGGAAATGGGAGTATAAGAAGAGAAACTCTCCTTATTAGCACAAATATGGCGGGTAGCCCCGGTATCTATCCACCATTTCTTTGGATTGTCATCCAAGTTTGCCACGTTTGCCTCGAAGATCACCGCAGCAAAATCAAGATCCATGTCATCTACATTGTTCGCCTCCTTCTTTGGGTGGCGACAATCCCTTGCTATATGGCCCGGCTTGCCACAATTATAGCATGCTCCTTTGAAATTCTTGGTTGTGGAGCCTTTGTTCTTCCCTCTCTTAGCATTCCCAGAATGCTTTCGTTTGGTGCCACTAGTGCTTGCCTCGGCGAGATTGACCTTTGCCTCCATCTTGCCTTTGGTAGCCTTGGCTTCATTGTCTCGATTATTTTCTTCAATTTGAAGACGAACAACCAAGTCCTCCAAAGTCATCTCTTTGCGCTTATGCTTGAGATAATTTTTGAAGTCCTTCCACGAAGGCGGCAACTTCTCTATGATTGATGCCACTTTAAAAGGGTCGTTCATGATCATTCCCTCGGCATCAAGTCCATGCAGAATAAGTTGGAACTCATCAACTTGAGTTGTTACCAACTTGGAGTCCACCATTTTGAAGTCAAGATATTTGCCGACGACAAATTTCTTTGACCCGACGTCTTCAATCTTGTACTTCCTTTCCAAGGTATTCCACAATGCCTTGGCTAACTCGACGGTACTATACACATTATAGAGTGCATCGTCAAGTCCATTCAAAATGTAATTTTTACATAGAAAATTACCGTGGTCCCAAGCCTCTTTTGCCAAAAGCCTTTGAGGGTCGGGATTCCCATTTGCAATAATCGGATCTTCTTTCAAGAACCGATGCAAACTTAGAGTGGTCAAATAGAATAACATTTTCTATTGCCATCTTTTGAAATCCACCCCGGTAAACTTTGGGGGTTTCTCACCATGAACCGAGTGAGAAGAAGAAGGTGCAATATTCTTGAGCGTTGCATCGCCTTGAGGAGGAGGAGTAAGCCCGGATGATTCGGAGGTGTCTTTCTCGCTTGCCATTTTAGAAATGCCTTAAGAAACGACAAAATACTTCTTACGATTGTTGGGATTTTAAGTTAGGCTTCTTAAGGAAATAACAAAGAAGGATGAGAAAGATAACGGAAATTGAAAAGCAAACCACAAATAGTCGAGTCTTGTGTTTAACACAATTTTCGTAAGAAGTATTTGTCCCGCACAAGTGCTTACGGTTGATGACAAACTTCTCGTGAGATGAAACGACTTCTAATTGTTAATAGGAGCACACCAAATTAACAATTCTAACGAACAATGGAAAGTTTGGAACTTTGGACTTGAAGGAATTTAATGTAACAAGATGAAATGATTATGCTTGGTTAATCTATCTCAAATGTAGGTAGAGAGGCTCAAATGACTGTATGTATGAATTGAAATTCGGAGGGGAAGTATATAAGGAGAGTTAAGGGGTTTGTGTCTTTTCCCTTGAAAAGGCACAACTTTTCTTTTGAATTGGCACCTGTTCAGGAACTGCTCGACCGAGTCAAGGGACTCGCTCGGCCATGTCAAACATACTGCTCGGCCGAGCAAGGCATATGCCTCGCCCGAGCAAGATGGTCCAGAGACTTGGCCAATTTGCTATGCTCTGCTCGGCCGAGTCAATGACTCTGCTCGGCCGAGCACATCAAACCACATCAAAAAAACCCTTTAAACAACTCTCGTTAAGTTACAAATCTTTGTCATTAATTTCTCATTCACCCGGAAATGATTTTGAGACAATAAATGAGTTTCATTATCTACCCTAAATGTAGAATACATTTTGTAACTTACTTCGTTAACAAATAACGAACTCCGTTGAAAGTTAACGAACTTCCGTTAGAAAGTTAAGTCAACGACAAGTCAAACTTAACTTTCGTTACCCATTTCCAACTAACACATAAAAGGGACTAAGGGAGGAGATTTATTCATTGTAATTTTTTGCAATCTAAAGAACACATAGAGAAGTAAAAGCACAACCTTGGATGCTTGACTTTGTAATGGAACTCATTTTTTAATATTAATTATTGATTTAAACTCTATCTCCATTTCAATTTTTTTTAATGAAATGTCCAATTTTTACAGAAACAGAAACTTCCAATTCCAAATCGGAAGAGAGAATATGATATTTCCAATATATCGTGATTTGTAGATTCAATTAATTTTCTTTTTAAAAGTTAAGCATAATGGTAGTTAAGGTTAGCAAAAGAAATAAATACCAGTTAAGGTTAGCAAAAGAAATAAATACCAGTTCGTTGTAAAATGTTTATGGGAGCGCACAGCCTCTCATGGTAGCCGTGTATTTAATGAGGCTTAAGTGTTCTTGTAAATTTATTTGTCTATGGAATTAGGCAAGTAATTTGAAAAAAAATTAAAATCAAAAGGAGATGGGAAATGGAGATGTTACATACTCCCTCCGTCCCAATAGAAGCTGTCCAAATTTTGCCTTGCACGCAAATTAATAAAATGGGTGGGAAGAAAAAATGTTGTGAGTGTAATTTGAAAATAGGAGAGAGAATGAGTGGAGGAAATAGTAAATTGTAATGGTGTTGTGAGTATTAAAATAATGTAGGAGAGAGAATGAGTGGAGGGAATAGTAAAGATTCCTTTATCAAAAAAGAAAAGTGAAAGCTATTAACGGGACACCCAAAATGACAAAATGAAAAGCTTCTATTGGGACATAGGGAGTATTGCATAATATAGGTCACTTGGAATGTGACTTGAAATTTTAATGGTGATTTTTTGAGCACTTTCCCCAAAATTGTCAAGCTTTGACTTATTTCGTGAATTTGAAAAATGATAAATGATTCCTTAACTTCTCAAACTACCTCTCATTGATATATGGTGAATTGTTGGAAAACAAATTATGATTTTTTCAAAACTTGAATTTTCATTGATCAATTTGTGAATATATAGGTTACAATAAAATTTGGGCTAAAGAGTTCTATTGTGAAAAGGTAATTGACAAAAGTAAACCTAAATAACAAAGGAAACAATGAGAAAAGGAAACACAATTCACGTCAGATCTGCTCCTGGGCGGTCGCCTACTGGGCCTGGGCGGTCGCCCACTTGTACAGAGGTTTTAACCTCGTTGGGTTTTGTGCCTGGGCGGTCGCCCACATGTACAGAGGTTTTAACCTCGTTGGATTATGAGGTTGGGCGGTCGTCCACTCTGTCTGGGCGGTCGCCCACTTGTACAGGCGTTTTGGTGTTGCTGAGAAAAGGAGCTGGGCGGTCGCCCACTTCAGCTGGGCGGTCGCTCACTTGTACAGCGCCTGCTTCAACATCTTCACACCCTCCCTCAAGTTGAGCATGGGGATTAAGAATGACCAACTTGCTAACTAGTAAATCAAAATGTTGTTTTTCAAGAGCTTTAGTAAAAATATCTGCTAGCTGCGTTTTAGTAGGAACATATGAAGGAGAAATAAGGCCATCCGAAATGGCGTCACGAACAAAGTGGCAGTCAATTTCAATATGCTTTGTCCGTTCATGAAATACGGGGTTCTTAGCGATATCAAGAGCCGGCTGACTATCGCAGAAGATGTTGATTGCCTTCGGATGATGTACACTAAGGCTCAATATTAATCCCTTCAACCATTTCAATTCGCAGGTAAGGGCCGCCATAGAACGGTATTCAGCCTCGGCTGATGAACGAGACACAGTGGTTTGTTTCTTCGTCTTCCAAGATATAGGAGAATGGCCAAGAAACACAAGCCATCCAGAAAGAGAACGTCAAGTAATAGGGCAAGCAGCCCAATCTGAATCACACCATCCTTGTAGCGTGAGCTCACTATCAGCACGAAGAAGAATACCCTGACCAGGTGTGCTTTTGAGATAACGAACAACTCGTAATGTTGCATCCCAATGATCCCTGCGAGGTTCCTTCATAAATTGGGACAGAATGTGAACCGAATATGCCAAGTCTGGACGGGTGACTACTAAGTAAATGAGACGACCAACCAATCGTCTATAACATTCTGGATCATCCAGAAGATAACTAGTGGCAAGACCGAGTTTATGATTCGGTTCAATAGGAAAGCCAGATGGCTTTGCTCCCAACAGCCCAACCTCGGATATAATGTCCAAAGTATACTTGCGTTGGCACAGAAACAGGCCAGAGGAGCTACGAGCAACTTCAATGCCCAAGAAATACTTTAAGGAGCCAAGGTCCTTCATCTTGAAACATTCACTTAGATACTTTTTGAAAGACTATAAGGCAGCGGAATCGTTCCCAACTATAATAAGATCGTCAACATACACAAGAATATTCATATGAATCGTACCTTTTGTGAATGTGAACAAGGAATAATCAGAATAAGACTGCAAGAACCCATAGTGTTTCGAGGAAGTCACCTGTTTAGCGAACCAACAACGCGGGGCCTGTTTTAGGCCATAAAGGGATTTGCGAAGGCGACAAACCATATTAGGTTGATTGGAATGAAAACCCCAGAGGAGGTTTCATGTAGAGATCTTCTTGAAGATCGCCATGCAGGAAAGCGTTATGCACATCCATTTGATGCAGTTCCCAATTCTTTGAGGCAACAATGGCAAGAAAGGCTCGAACGGTGACCATCTTGGCCACAGGAGCAAAAGTTTCCATGTAAACAATCCCTTCTTTCTGATGATTACCAAGAACCACCAATCAAGATTTAAGTCTTTCAACCGTACCATCAGACTTGTACTTAATCTGATAGACCCACTGGCTACCAAGAGCACGCTTACCATGCGGTAGAGGAACCATAGTCCATGTGTCATTATCTTCCAAGGCACGAATTTCAGCCTGCATAGGTTCTTTCCATCCATCTTGTGACATTGCCTCACGAAAAGTTCTAGCCTCTTTAGCCAAGGTAATAGCTACAAGGAAGTTACGATATTTTACAGAAAAACTGTCACAATTTATATAGTGAGCTATAGGATAAGGAGTACCTGAGGAGCCGACTGGAGTGGAGTGTTCGGGGGATGGACTAGCAGAAGTGACAGTAGCAGCAATGTAGTCCCGAAGAAGAACGGAGGGTACTTTCGTACGCATGCCCCTCCCTAAATCATCTTGCTCAGATGGAGAGATGTCTGTCGTAGAAGCAGGTGAGGCCTCTGTAAGGGTAATATCTGCAGAAACTGTAGGCACGGGATCAGGAATGTCTGCAGGAGCCACTGTCAAAGGTTCAGAAACAACATCTGCCATGTTCGGATAATCAAGAAAGGCAAAATCAGCCTCTTGGTTAAGAATCTCCATAGAGTCCGGGGAATGAGGCACCGACGACAAATCACTGTAAGAAAAATTGTCCTCAAAGAACTTCACATCCCGGGAGACAAAAAATTTCTTTGTCTCTAGATCGAATAACTTCCACCCCTTTTTGCCTAGAGGGTAGCCCACAAATATACATTTTCGGCTACGACTGGCAAACTTATCTCCCTTTGCTTTCTGATTATGAGCATAACACAAGGAATCAAAAACCCGAAGAGAGTCAAAGAAAGGTAATTTTCCGAACAAATCCTTATAGGGAGTCTTATTGCCTGAGAGGGGAGTGGGAGTTCGGTTAATCAAATGAGCAGCAGTAAGAACTGCTTCTCCCCAAAATAAAATCGGTAAATGAGCCTGAAATCTAAGCGCTCTAGAAACATTCAAAATGTGACGATGCTTCCGCTCGACTCGACCATTTTTGTTGAGGGGTACCAACACAAGATGTTTGGAAAGTAATGCCAGTGGAAAAGAAATAATCAAGCATGCAATTAAATTCAGTCCCATTATCAGATTGGACAACCTTAATTTTCTGAGAAAACTGGCGTTCAACCATTGCAATGAAAGCCATAAACATACGAAGAACTTCGGTTTTATCGACCAACAAATAAACCTAAATAGCTCGGGAAAAATCATCTACTAAAGTTAAAAAATACCGTGCACCACAAGAAGAAGAATGAGTGTTGCACCCAATAAATCACAATGAACATTCTCGAAAATTCTAGTGGACTTATGGTCACTAACCGGAAAACTATCTCTAGATTGTTTAGCCCTAAAACAAGTATCACAAGGTTTAGGTAAACTGTCAGAAGTACCACGAACGGAGGGAAGAAGCTTTACTACATTCTCGGAAGGGTACCCCAAGCGATTATGCCACAGCTCCAACACAGAAGGCGATCCGGTAACAGAGACATTATATGCTGAAGATGTGCTGCGAAAGTAGTAGAGTCCATCCCGCCTAACACCCATTCCAATCAGGTTCGTCGACAGGTCCTGTATAGCACACATAGATGAGTTAAATTGGACAGTGCAATGAATATCATCAGACAGTTGAGATACTGAAATTAAATTGCAGCTTAAATTCGTAATAAAAAGAACATGAGAGAGAGTAATGGTGTCCGTCAGACGAACGGATCCCTCCGTATGAGCCAAAACCGATGACCCATTAGGAAAACCAACAGGACAAGCCGGTATAGTCCGAGAATTAAGAAGATACGAGGTGTTTCTGGTTACATGATTTGAAGCACCTGTATCAATTACCCATGAAGTTGAATCAAACTTAACATGGAGATGATCATTTGAGATTTGGGAATAACTGACAAGGCTTGCCAAAGCCTGCCATTGCTCAGCTGTAAATGATGAAGAAGAAGCCACAGATGGAGATCCTATAGCAGCTGCACCAACAGTAACAGGCCCACGATCCGGTGTCGTTGTAGTTCCGATGCTTCTGCGAGGAGAACCCTTACCTCGCCCATATTGCGGACGACCACCGCCGCGAGCATTGGATTTGCGTTGCTCAAGCCACCAATCTGGATATCCATGCAATTCAAAACATGTGGTACTATCATGACCCGTCTTCTTACAATGAGTACATGTGAGATGAGATTTATCAGGGTTGTCACAACCACGAGCTCCACCAATACGAACAGCAAAACTAACCACATCTTCAAGAACAGGTTTGGCAAGATGAACCCGCTCATCCTGAGCCACCAATTTATATGCCTTGTCAAGACCAGGGAGAGGATCCATAGATAAAATATTGGTGCGAGTATTGGCATGATACTCGAAATTCAAACCCATAAGAAATTGATGAAGCTTGCCTATCTCTCTGCGATCCGCATGTTGTTGAGCAGCCGTGCAATTGTCACAACAAGTGCAATTGATCAAAGGTTCATGACTATGGAGTTCTTCCCACAACCTAGTCAATTTACCAAAATATGTAGCCACCGATATGCCCTTAGTTTGCTCACAACGAGCAATAGAAGCCTTCAATTGTTGAATGCGTGGACCGTCAACCACAACATACCGATTTTTGAGAGAGTCCCATAAACGTTTAGCATCTCTAAATTTCGAGAGATTGCTTTTAACATTAGATTCAATAGTATTCATGATCCAAGAAATCAACATGGCATGAATAGTATTCCAATCAGAGGTGGTGCAGGGAAGAATAGGTTGAGTAATCGTACAATCTAGAAAACCAAATTTCCGGTGAGCTTCAAGAGTTGTCTGCATATCACTAGCCCAATCATCGTAATTTTCACCATTGAAACGAGTAGGAGTAATAAAATCTCCTGGCCTATCCTGAGGACCAAGGTAAAATGTAGAATTATATTCGATTTTAGGGGGATTATTGACGATAGCATCGTTCCCCGCCATTAATTCAGACTTGTGTATGATGCCGCTTTGATACCATGCAGGAAAACAAATTATGATTTTCCCAAAACTTGAATTCTCATTGATCAACTTGTGCATATATAGGTTACAATAAAATATGGGCTAAAGAGTTCTATTGTGAAAAGGTAATTGACAAAAGTAAACCTAAATAACAAAGGAAACAATGAGAAAAGGAAACACAAATCACGTCAAATCTGGGCCTGGGAAGTCGCCCACTTGTACAGAGGTTTTAACCTCGTTGGGTTTTGAGTCTGGGCGGTCGCCCACTCTGCCTGGGCGGTCGCTCACTTGTACAGAGGTTTTAACCTTGTTGGATTTTGAGGCTGGGCGGTCGCCCACTCTTTCTGGGCGGTCGCCCACTTGTACATGTACGGCGTTTTGGTGTTGCTGAGAAAAGGAGCTGGGCGGTCGCCCACTTGTACAGCGCCTTGTCACGGACTTGTTCTCTTAACAACGAACCATGCGGCCTTAGCTCTTTTTCTGCCCCTCGCAGTAGCTAAGTCATCCTAGTCGACCCCTTGTCGAGTGCTAAAAGATTGGCTAGAGAGTTAAGTAAAGAAGGCAAGAGAAAATATGAGAGAATAACTTGTATTGCTCAAGAATGTTTACAACTTCTTGGATGGATTGGCCAAATGAGGCCTCCCCTTTATATAGGCATCCACCTCCTCAATGGATGGCTAGGATCTATTTAAATGAATGGTCTAGATCTACTATCTAGAATATTCCCTAAGAAATATCTAGGGTCTTTACAAGTGTAGTATAAGGTGGAGGATTCTAGAGTAATTTCCCATATACTTACATAATTCTAAGGCATTCTTGGAGTAATGTGGAACCTTCTAGAATCTTAGCTTCCTTAGCATGTCCACTTTGTCAAAGTGTGACATCCTCCCCCACCAAATTTGGCGTCGCCCTCGTCGCCTCGTATGCCTTAATTTTGTCTTGAAACTGCCACAAGTCTTCCCTTGGTTCCCATGAAGCCTCGGACTCGGGTAATCCCTTCCATTTGATTAGGTAGTGCGTTGAAGGGGAAACTCCTCTTTTCCGCACTATCTTAGATGCAAGCACCACTTCCACCTCCTTATCATAAGACTTTGTTACCACAGGCGGTGCTCGATGAGAATCTCCTCGACTCGGATCCTCCATGTCCCCATGATATGGCTTTAGCATACTCACATGGAAGACCATGTGTATCTTCAATGTGCTTGGCAGGTCGACCTTGTAGGACACCTTGCCCACCTTTCCAACTATAGGGAACGGACCCTCATATCTCCGTATCAAGCCCTTGTGCAAGCTCCTTAGAGCTTTGAACTGTTGCGGTAGTAGCTTCACAAAGACTTGGTCTCCAACCGTAAACTCACGAGGTCGCCTCTTTTCGTCCGCCCGTTTCTTTATTTTCTTGCGAGCCTTCTCTAAGCATGTCCGGGCCAAATCTGCATGCTCCTCCCATGTTTTAGCTATTTTGACTGCTCCCGAACTACGTCCCTCAGACATAGGCACTACCAAAGTGTGTGGAGTCAAAGGTTGTTGTCCCGTGGCTAACTCGAATGGACTCCTTCCCGTAGATTCACTTCTTTGTATGGTGTAAGAGAATTGAGCAACATCCATCAACTTAGCCCAATCTCGTTGATTAGCACTTACAAAGTGCCTTAAGTATCCCTCTAATAGAGCATTCACCCTCTCCGTTTGGCCATCCGTTTGGGGGTGAAAGCTGGTAGAGAAGTTGAGTTCCGTCCCAAGGAGTTTGAACACCTCTGTCCATAGCCTTCCCGTAAAGCGGGGGTCTAGATCACTTACTATGCTTGCCGGTAACCCCCAATACTTCACTACATTCTTAAAGAACGCTCTTGCCGCCTCTTCGGCTGTGCAATCCTTTGTGCAAGGAATGAACGTCCCATATTTTGAGAATCTGTCCACCACCACCATGATGGATCCAAATCCATCCGACTTGGGCAAGGCACTAATGAAGTCTAAAGTGATGGAATGCCAAGGTCTCTCCGCAACCGGTAATGGCTCTAGTAGTCCTGCGGGTTGTCTGTTCTCTATCTTGTCTTGTTGGCACACAAGACAAGTCTTCACATATAACTCCACACTATCCCGCATTTGAGGCCAAAAGTATGCGGTCTCCAACAACGCTAATGTCCTCCTTTGTCCTGGGTGTCCCGCCCACTTAGTGTCGTGGCACTCTTTGATCAACTCGCGCCTCAGGTTTCCCCACTTAGGGATGTATAACCGACGCCCTTTGGTGTAGAGCAAGCCACCTTCCTCCCAAAACCGTTGGGTCTTGCCATTCTCGGCCAATTTCTTCAACTCCTTAGCCATTGGGTCATGCTCAAGGCCCTCCTTGATCCGCTCCATGATGTCCCCTTTGGCTTGGCTCATGGCTGCAAATTCCGCTTTCCTACTCAAGGCATCGGCCACAACATTAGCCCTTCCTGGCTTGTACTCTAACGTGTAGTCGAACTCTGCTAGGAAATCATGCCACCTTGCTTGTTTGGGAGATAAATTCTTTTGAGTTTGGAAATAACTTGTCGCCACATTGTCGGTCTTGACTATAAAGTGAGCCCCCATCAAGTAGTGTTGCCACTCCCTAAGACAATGGACAACGGCTGTCATCTCCTTTTCTTGAACCGTGTAGCGTCATTCCGTGTCATTGAGCTTCCTAATCTCGAACGCCACAGGATGCCCCTCTTGCATCAATACTCCCTCGATAGCAAAGTCGGATGCGTCGGTGTGTACTTCAAATGGATTGCTGAAGTCGGGCAAAGCTAAGACCGGTTCTTGGCTCACCGAGGTCTTCAAGTCATCAAAGGCTTTTTGACACTTCTCGGACCATTCCCACGCTTTTCCCTTCTTAAGCAAGTCCGTCAACGGTGCCGCTCTAGCCGAATACCCTTTTATGAACCGTCGATAGTAGTTGACTAAGCCAAGGAAAGACGGTAGCTCAGTCACTTTCGTCGGCGCCTCTCAATCTACTATTGCCTTAATCTTGGTGTCATCCATCTTAAGCTTCCCGTGCCCAATGACATGTCCAAGAAAAGGCACCTCCGCTTGTGCAAAGGCACATTTCTCCTTCTTAACATAAAGCTCATTCTTTCTTAGTACTTCGAAGACGATCCGCAAATGCTCGGCATCCATCGAGTTGCTATATACCACAATGTCGTCTAAGTATACCACCACGAACCGATCCAAGTACGGGTGGAAGATCTCGTTCATCAATGTGCAAAAGGTAGCCGGAGCGTTGGTCAGCCCAAACGGCATGACTAACCACTCAAATGACCCATACCGTGTTACACATGCTGTCTTTGGCTCATCTCCCTCCGCTATTCGAACTTGATAGTATCCCTTTTGCAAGTCCATCTTTGTATAGACCTTAGCTCCTCCAAGCCTATCAAAGATATCAGCAATCAATGGAATAGGATAATGATTTTTGATCATTACCTTATTAAGGGCTCGGTAATCCGCACACATCCGCAACTACCCATCTTGCTTCTTTAGGAACAACACCGGGGCGCCATAAGGTGCTTTAGACGGTCGAATCTTTCCCGTGTCCATCAACTCCTTTAATTGTTTCCTTAGCTCCTCGAGCTCGGGCGTAGACATTCGGTAGGGTGCCATAGCGGGCGGCTTAGCCCCTGGTTCCAACTCAATCTTATGGTCCACCTCCCTCCTAGGTGGAAGCTTGTTTGGCAGTGTCACGGGCATTACATCCTTGCTCTCTTCTAGAATTGCTTGGATGATTGGTGGCACATCGACATTCTTAGGTTGCACTTCCTCCGCCTTGAGAACCGCCAAGTATGTCGGCTCACCCTTCTTCACTCCCTTAGTGATTTGCATGGCTGACAATAGCTTTCCTTTGTCATTATCTCCTCCTTCCGTAGTGGGTATCATGCACTGAGACCCTCTCTCCAAAATGCACATTGTGCTAAATGAAGGTATAGGAATAGCAGTCACTTATCTCAAGAAGTCCATACCTAGCACCACTTTGAAGTCATCCATTGGTGCAATTGAGAAGTCTACTTGGCCCTTCCAAGTCCCTAACTTTAACTCCACACCTCTTGCTACTCCATTAAGTGGTTGGGCTTTAGCATTCACAGTCTTGAGCCATCCGTTACCCTTTGACATTTGTAAACCTAACTTCTCGGCCTCGTCTTTAGTGACAAAGTTGTGTATTGCACCCGTGTCAACTAATGCTTTGCATGGTTGGCTTCCCATTGACAATCGCTTCGACATACATTAGCCCCTTGCTAGTCTTTGTAGGTGTTGGCTTGACCTTGAGTGCATTGAACAATTGTAGCGAACCCATGTGGGTTGACTCTTCCTCATTAGACTCCATCTCTTGTTGCTCTACCATAGCGGACAAGGATCCTAACTTTGGACAATCCTTCATTGTATGCGGCCCCTTGCACACATAGCATCCTCCTTTAGGCACAAAGGCCTTCTTCTTCTCTTAATACTCCTTTCGAGACGACCCCTTGTCATCTCTCTTGGGTGGTGGCGTCCTTCGGTCCCGCTCCTTATTGTCACACTTATCTCCCCCCCTTTTAGCTTGGTACTTGTCTTTTCCCTTCGAATGGTCCACCGGGTTGGTCCGTTGGAACTCCGTGAGTGACTCGGCCGCTGTGATGGCCTCGTCCACTGACCTTATCTCCCTTTAATGTAGTTCTTGCTTAGACCAATTTTGTAATCCATCCACAAAATAGAACCGCAAGTCTTCATCGGAAAGGTTGGGAATTTGAAGCATTAAAGTGGTGAACTCCTTGACATAGTCTTGGATGCCACCCCTTTGCTTCAACTCCCTAAGTTTCTTCCTTGCTTCATATACCACATTCTCGGGGTAGAAGTGCCGCTTGAGTTCCTTCTTGAAATCCTCCCATGTATCAATTTGGCAAGCACCCCTTTCAATATCCGCATGTTTTCTACGCCACCAGAGCATAGCGGTATCCGTGAGATAGCGAGAAGCGGACTTCACCTTAGTTGCCTCATCCACCATGTTAAGACTCTCGAAATATTGCTCCATGTTCCAAAGGAAGTTCTCAACCTCCTTAGCATCCCTCTTCCCATTGAAGCTATCGGGTTTGGGACACTCCATCCTTGGAACATAGGCAACATGATTGAATTCTCCAGCAGCGGCAGCGCGTTTGCACAAAGCCAAGTCTTCATGCATCCCCTCGACGCTAACACGAAGAGCTTGGATTGCTTCATTCACTTGGATCTCGAACTTATTGAAACGTTCCTCCAACAGAACATCCGCATTGACATAAGCTTGAAGATCCTCCTTGTTCTTGTCAAGTTACTTAAGGACGTGTTCCTCGAGTGTCCCCATTGTGTGCTCGAGAATTGCCACCTTTTCATCAAGCTCCCCCACGGACCTCTCCAATGCAACCTCGTTGTTTCCAGCCATTTCTTTTGGATCACAGCCAAGAACAACTTAACGTTGCTCTGATACCAACTATCACGGACTTGTTCTCTTAACAACGAACCGTGCGGCCTTAGCTCTTTTTCTGCCCCTCGCAGTAGCTAAGTCAGCCTAGTCGACCCCTTGTCGAGTGCTAAAAGATTGGCTAGAGATTTAAGTAAAGAAGGCAAGAGAGAATATGAGAGAATAACTTGTATTGCTCAAGAATGTTTACAACTTCTTGGATGGATTGGCCAAATGAGGCCTCCCCTTTATATAGGCATCCACCTCCTCAATGGATGGCTAGGATCTACTTACATGAATGGTTTAGATCTACTATCTAGATTATTCCCTAAGAAATATCTAGGGTCTTTACAAGTGTAGTATAAGGTGGAGGATTCTAGAGTAATTGTTTTGGTCAAATTTCAACAAGTGTCTTTGATGGTAAGAAAAATGACTAAAGTGATATGAATCAGGGTACAATGATTATCAAGTTGAATAGAAATGAACATAAGGATTTTTACGAGGAAAGCCCTAGAACAACTTGTTCGCCGGCATAAAACCTCGGGAGGTTTTGGTACCTTCCTTGACCACAAGTTTTCTAAAGGTTGAGATGATTACAGAGCTAAGAGCGTATGCAAGGGAGCTTAAGCTAGTGGAAAAAATGTGTGTGCAAAATACAGTGTTTTTCCCCTTTTATACCTCAAATAACGGCTAATTTACAAGGAGAAAAAATAGGCCTAGAATCTCGGATAAGAGGTTGATCTTGTTGAGACATTATCGCCATTTTGTTGATTGAGGGGATAATGATCTGTTGCTGGACATGTTGATGAAGAAAACGTCGTTGAATTGGTCTCCTATCTTTTTGACACGTTCCCTTAAAAATAGGATTAACGTAACAATAGTTCAACCTGCGAATGATCAAGATGCAAATAGGAGAACTCAAGTTGTTAGTACCAAGATGCTAGGTGCAAGTTGTAAACAAGTTGATTTAAAAACGTAGGGCCCAACAATTGCCCCCAAACTTTTTGAATTTAAAATGAAGAATATAAAGAGACAAAAAATTTAAAAAGTTTGCCAAAAATGATAATAGGTACACGGCGGTTTAAATGAAAAGTTTTTGATGGGACGATTTTTGAAGATTTCCAAAGCAAAAGTCATGATCATTAAAACTTTCAACCGCTGCCAACCTCTTCCTTTAAATAAATAAGACTCCTCCCCAACTCTCCCTTTCACAGAATCAAAAAGGTAGCTTTCAAGGAGGTTTTCGAGAGGAATAACCAAGGAAGGAGACCGGAGAGAAAATCAAGTAAGAATTTTCCGGTGAGTTTCTCTTTTCCTTCTCAATTTTCTCTTTGATTTCTTGCGCAAGTTGTAAAAATGGGGAGAAAAAAGGTGATTATAATCGAAAGTAACGAGGGTTTGCCCGAGGGTTTCTCAACTCAGAACATGTTGAAAAAACCAAATACTGAAAAATGTTTGATTCCTCAAGCCAACTTAGAAATCATTAAGAAAAATCACGATATGCCACATGAAACCGTCTTTTTCACCCACCCTGACTTAACCTCTGAATGCTATTCTACCGATTGGGTGTGCTTTCCCGAATATCCCTTTGTTATTGGCCTAAAATTTCCCTTCCCAAAGTTAATTACTAGGTTTTTTGTCTCCTCGAAACTCAAATATGCCCAAATCATGCCTCAAGGTTGGAGGTGCTTGCAAACCCTAGTTAGGTTAAATGCAGAGACTGAGTTGGAAGTTGGTTTAGAAGAATTCGCTTATACAACTGAGATTAGGGGATTTGGCCCTGAGAGATTTGGTTTTAGGATTAAGACTGGTGAAGCCCCTTTTTTGAATGATAACTGTGATCCTGCTGATAGAGGTTGGAGGAACAAATTTTTCTTTGCAAGGAGAAATACCCTGGCTTCGGAGGAGGGTGCAATTTCCAAGTGGAGGTCTCAAGGTAGCATAGATAATTTTTCTTACTCTATTAATGTTCCTTAACAACCTGCTAACTAACCATTTAAATTTCCTTTGGCGTAGTTGCTAAGCTGAGCGAGCTTTTTCCAGCAAAAGAGGGTACAGGGGAAAATGTGAAGAAAATCTTTGAGTTGGATCCATTAATAAGGTCTTTCAAGGCATTCCCGGTCTTGTTTTCTGCAGTTTTAGAAGAAGAACTTAAGCCTGAAGAAGCTCTACCTGATCAAGAACTTAACCCCGAAGAAGCTCTACCTGATCCCACCAAGATGTCCACAGGTTTACCTAACATCTTAAGGCTTTGCCTATCTCCAATCTTTTATAATCTTTTTAAGTTGCTCTTATTTTATACCCCTTTTTTGCAGCTACTCGATCTAAAGACACTGTGAGTGCTGCAGGCCTATTGGCTGAAGTTAGGGCAAAGAGAACTGCCAAGAGAGATAATAAGCCTCCAACTCCTATGTCTATGGCATCTACTTCTGATTTGAATGTCTCCAAGAAGAAGGAGGAAGCGAAGAAAAGGAAGTTGATAGAGGCTGAGGCCACGGATGCAAGTGATGATATGGTGAAAACAAGGGAGAAGTTTAAAGCTGCGATAGCAAGATTTGTTGATGAGGTAAAACGAAGAGACCTTGAACCTTACCAAAGAGTTGATGGAGTATTAATACTTCTTTTATACAGGTTGCGGAAATTATGAGTCCTATTATGGACCAGGTCGATACTCTGAAGATCAAGGCGGCAAAATGCAGTTATGAAGCTGCGGAGTCAAGGAAGGAAGCCACCAAAAGTGCTGGGGAAGTAGAGAGGTTAAAGAAAGAAGCAGAAAATTATGTTGTGAGGTGGAGAAATTGAAGAAAGATTTTGGGACTTTGGAGAAGGAAGTGGAAGTTGTTCGTGCTGAGAATGAAGCTCATATGAAGGAGCTTGAAGCAGCCAAGGGACATTTCAAGTTCAATGCCACCAAGACATTGCTGGAGGCCAGAATTCAGCTCATGGAGGAATACAAGAACGGACAAGCTCCAACTTGGGACTTGGAGGAGGAAAAAAGAACTTTAGAATACCACATTGGAGAACCAGCAGATGGAGAAGAGGTGAACTCAATGGCCCTTGAAACTCTAGTTGATGATACTGATAAAGCTTTGAGTACCATAGTGGTAGCTCAAGTTGAAGAAAATGATCAAGGGAAGAAACCAAATGCACCACCTAAGGCAAAAGAAAGCCGTAATGTTTGAAAATTTTGAAAGTTTATAAGTAGTTTGGAAGGAGGAGGAACAAAAAACAATTTTTTGCTTATTTGTCGCACCATTGGTGGGCACCAAATGGGGGGTCTGTCCCCAAAAACAAGTTTATTCTGGTATGTAATGGCTCATAAGAGCCCAAACAATTTATTTGGGGGTACTAGGTTGGTCTAGTACTCCAAGCTTTCTTAGGTTTAAAGGGATTGGTTGGCTTATCCAACTTACCTTTTAGTTGCAAAATATTTTGGGAACACTTTAAGGTTTTAAAGAAGTATTTTAAGCTTTTACTAAATACTTTCTTGTTCATTAGATAACATGTTGATGTTATAAACAGAAGGTAACATGATAATGTTACAACCAGTGGTCACAACTTAAATAAGTGTGAAATCGTGCGCCCAGGCGAAGGTGTCAAAACCTTAATTCGTTAGAAAAGATGAAAATCTTTTAACCATATGTAAATTGTACCTTTAATCAGAGGTAACCGTTTGAAGAGATAGAACAAGTATCAGCCGTCCTGGCGTGTCAACAAGTTCTATCCCTCTCCAGCTAGAGTTTCAACATGTATCAGCCGTACTGGCGTGTCAACATGTTGAAATTCTTCTTCCTAGGTCTAAACATGTTGGAGCCGTACTGGCGTGTTAACATGCTTAGACCTACTCCAATTTTAGGTCCCAACAAGTATCAGCCGTACTGGCGTGTCAACATGTTGAGCCTACTCCGTTTGTTCAAGTTGTATACCTTGCAAAACAAATTCATGTTAGGGTTGGGCGTTAGCGTAGCTAACGCCCCTCCGATGCTTAAGTTAGTAAGGATTTTCAATAAAACTTGATAACTTGAAACATGTGAGTGAACTTGACAGCAAAAATAGATCATACCTGAGAAGTCTAGTTGTAAATAACTGGACTTACATAAAATACAGCTTCAAATGAATAGCATTCCAACTTCTAGGGATCCTGTCTCCACTTGGGGTTGACAACCAATATGCACCTTTGCCAGCTTCAGCATCGATGAGATATGGTCCTTCCCACTTGGGAGCTAATTTACCTGCATTCAATTCTCTTATATTTTGAAATACTTTTCTCAAAACTAAATCACCAACCTGGAATCTTCTTATTCTGACATTCTTGTTATATGATCTAGCAATCCGTTGTTGATAAGCTGCCATCCTTATCTTGGCTAAATCCCTGATCTCATCAATTGTATCTAAATCTTGGGTTAGCAACAGGTTATTTTCATCTTGAGTTAATAAGCCATACCTTGCTGTTGGGATTGTCACCTCGACTGGAATTACAGCTTCTGCTCCAAATACCAAAGAATATGGAGTCCTACCTGTGGCCCCTTTTGTAGTGGTCCTATCTGCCCAAAGTACAAGTGGTAACTCTTCGGCCCATCTTCCTTTCTTTTGATCTAGGCGCTTCTTCAAGTTGTTGACAATCAACTTGTTGCTTGACTCGGCTTGACCATTGGCTTGAGGGTGGACAGGCGTGGACATGATCAACTTGATGCCCCAGCGAGCACAAAAATCTCTGGTCTTCTTACTTATGAATTGTGACCCGTTGTCACATATAATTTCTGATGGTACACCAAACCTACTAATTATATTTTTCTTTAAAAATGAAATGACCTCCTTGTCTCTTACTTGTACATAAGCTTCTGCCTCGATCCATTTTGAGAAGTAATCGGTCATTGCCAACATGAACACTTTGCCTCCGGGGGCTTTAGGCAACTTGCCTACAATATCCATGCCCCATTGCATGAAAGGCCAAGATGAGACGATAGAATGCAGAGGCTCTGCAGGTTGATGCAAGATGTTGCTGTGTCTTTGGCAGGCATCACACTTCTGTACATAGCTCATGGCATCTTGACGCATGGTTGGCCAATAATAACCAGTCTTGAGGGCCTTTGACGCTAATGCTTTTCCACCAGAATGATTTCCACATATTCCTTCATGGATTTCTTTCAGCACCAGTTCAACTTGCTCATTATTAATACATCTTAAATAGTGCCCTGCAAAAGATCTCTTAAATAGCACATTATCTATTAAAATGAAAGTTGAAGTATGAATCTTAAAAGATCTAGCATTCTTAATATCTGGCGGAATAGTCCCAAGTTGAAGGAACTCAATTATTGATTGGGTCCAAGAAGGTTTAGCATCTTGTGCCCCAGTAGGTTGAGTAACTGCTTGAGTTTCCTCAACTTGGTCTATTGCCAGGAACTTAACATAAATAATGGGAATATTAGTATGCAACATTGATTTGCAAGTTGAACCCAAGTTGGCTAATGCATCTGCTTCTGTGTTTTCTTCTCTAGGGACCTGTTCCAAAGAGAATGATAGGAATTTTGAAGCTAAGGCCTTAACATGTTGGAGATACAGAGTCATCTTGGAATGCTTCGCCATATAACTGCCATTAAAATGGTTAGCGAGCAATTGAGAGTCAACATATACATTTATATGCGTAATGTTTAAACTTAAAGCAGTAGTTAAACCCATGATTAAAGCTTCATACTCAGCTTCATTATTTGTTGCATTGAATTCACAAGATACAGCTTGAGGTATGATATCACCTTGAGGGGATTTCAGGACTATTCCCAATCCAATTCCTTTGGAATTTGAAGCTCCATCTGTGAACAGTGTCCATAATCTAGGAATAGTTTTACCTTCAAGTTGTTGTACTTCCAGTTCCACTTCGGGCTGAAAACTTGGACTGAAGTCTGCTACAAAATCGGCTAGAGCCTGAGATTTGATGGCTGTTCTTGGCTCATACGAAATGTCATACACGCTCAACTTGACCGACCACTTGGCCAATCTGCCTGACATCTCTGGGGTTCTTAACACATTTCTTATAGGATAGTTAGTTCTAACAGTTATAGAATGTGTTTCAAAATAATGACGCAGTTTTGTAGCAGCAGTAGTTAAGGCTAAAATTAATTTTTCAAGATGAGAGTACCTCGTTTCAGCGTCTAGTAAAGACTTACTTATATAGTAAACAGGATGCTGTTCACCTTGGATTTCCTTCACCAATACTGCACTAACAGCATTCTCAGATACAGCTAAATATAAGTAAAGGTGCTCACCATGTTCTGGTTTGGCAAGTAGGGGTGATGTCACCAAGTATTCTTTAAGTTGTTTAAAAGCTGCTTCATGTTGGTCAGTCCATTGGAAGAGTTTATTCTTCCTTAATACTTCGTAGAATAACCTGCACTTATCAAATGATTTGGATATAAATCTATTTAGTGCAGCTACTCTACCTGTTAACCTTTGGACATCTTTAATGTTCTTGGGAGATTCCAAGTTGAGAATGGCTTTGATCTGCTCGGGACTGGCTTCAATTCCTCTCTTTCTCACCATATAACCCAAGAATTTTCCTGCTTTAACACCAAAACTGCACTTGGCTGGATTAAGCTTCATGTTGAAAGCTTTCAAGATGTTGAACGCTTCAGCAAGATGCTCCACATGATCTTCAATATGCTTGGACTTGACTACCATATCATCTATGTAAACTTCCATTGTCTTGCCAAGTTGATCTTTAAACATCTTGTTCACGAGCCTCTGATAAGTTGCCCCTGCATTTTTAAGACCAAATGGCATAGCAATATAACAATATATACCTTCCGGAGTCATAAATGCTGTATCCTCTTTAAAACTTTTGGCATGACGCTTGGCTGCAGAGTAAGTTGTTCCACAAATATGGGATCCACCTGAAATAACATTTACTACCTTGGTGGCTGGAGGTGGTGCAACTTTCTGTCCTGGATCGCCTCCCGAATCAGTTCTTTAGACTCACTTCTGACCCTCTTCTTACCCAACAAATCCTTAAGAAGACCCTTGGATAATAAATGAGCAATCTCCTTCCTCAAGGCAAAACAATTCTCAGTGGTATGCCCAAAATCCTCATGAAATGCGCACCACTTGGACTTGTCCTTCCAAGTTGTTGGCTGGTCATTCTTCTTGGGCCATCTTGCTTTATCTCCAAGATTTCCCATGGCGCAAAGGATTCCTGCAATGTCCACGTAAAAGCAGATTCGAAATTTTAGGATAGTCATTATCATCCCCATCTTGATCATCATCTACAAAATGAACTTTAGAAGATTCAGATTTAACAGGGGGTTTGCCCCTGTTGGACTTATAGTGATGGGAATCCAATTTTCTGTCAGAGGGCTCAAATAGAGGAGTAGGGGTTCTCCCGGTTGACTTCCCCATTGTCAGGCTATCATCCTCCAATCTGATGAAAGGCAAGGCTCTAGTTCTGATCTCTTCAAGTTGTTTCACAGGAGTCATCACCAACTCATTATAAAATAAAGAGCTCTTCTTCAAGCCAATACGGAATGCTTCCGTAGCTGTGGAGACGTCCAAGTTGGGTATAGTCACTTCCTCCTTGTTAAACCTGTGCAAATACTCTTTAAGACTTTTGTTAGGCTGTTGCACAATTCTATAAAGGTCACTAGTCAACTTGTCAAATGCCCTATTGCATGAAAATTGATTGATAAACATATTGACAAGTTGAGCATAAGAAGAAATAGAGTTTAGAGGAAGTCCTGTTAGCCATTTTAAGGCTGGTCCTGACAAAGTTGAGCCAAAACCCCTGCAAAAAAAAATAGGGGGGATACTTATAATATCCATTGACTCCTGATACAGCAACACATGCTCTGCTGGATCGGTGCTTTCATCATATGAGGGACTGAAAACTTCTTTGGGATTTCCACACTAGCTATTGCCGGCACAAAACGAGATTCATTATAGCAAGTTGGAGAAACTTGGTGGTATGGTACATTGACTCCAGGTATGCTTCGAAGCAAATCCTTTATAGTCTGCATTTCCTTAACAAGTTGACTCTCTGCGAAAAGAGGATTGTTATTAAACTGTGATGTAGAAGTATCAAAAGCATTAAAGAAACTCCCTGTTTGCCCCATTGAGGGTGTAGCATAGGTGTAGCAAGATGACAACACAGGTTGGCTAGCTGGAAGGCTGAATCTTGGCTGCTCGATTGGAATGGACATCACGATTGTACTTTCTGCTGGCAAGGTATTGGACATAGGGATATCTCCGAAATGGCTTGGTCCTGTACCTGCACCAAACAAAGATCTGGGAAGTAAAGGTGAAAATGGAGTAGATACTTGAGTATCAACTTGCTTCCCTTTACGCAGGCTATCAATGGCATTGAATATCATGGCGTTCGTATGCTCCTAACCATCCAACCGATCATTCACTTTCTTCAACATATCGGCCATGTTGGATAATATCTCCAAATTGACAGCTTCCGCATTCAAAGATGGATTGCCTTGGGTGCCGGAAACAGGAAGCGGCCGACTCCTCTCACCTTGACTGTCGGACGACGAATTGGCCATTTCTATGCAAATAATCAAAGTTTCCCACAGACGGCGCCAAATTGTTTTGGTCAAATTTCAACAAGTGTCTTTGATGGTAAGAAAAATGACTAAAGTGATATGAATCAGGGTACAATGATTATCAAGTTGCATAGAAATGAACACAAGGATTTTTACGAGGAAAGCCCTAGAACAACTTGTTCGTCGGCATAAAACCTCGGGAGGTTTTGGTACCTTCCTTGACCACAAGTTTACTAAAGGTTGAGATGATTACAGAGCTAAGAGCGTATGCAAGGGAGCTTAAGCTAGTGAAAAAACGTGTGTGCAAAATACAGTGTTTTTCCCCTTTTATACCTCAAATAACGGCTAATTTACAAGGAGAAAAAATAGGCCTAGAATCTCGGATAAGAGGTTGATCTTGTTGAGACATTATCGCCATTTTGTTGATTGAGGGGATAATGATCCATTGCTGGACATGTTGATGAAGAAAACGTCGTTGAATTGGTATCCTATCTTTTTGACACGTTCCCTGAAAAATAGGGTTAACGTAACAATAGTTCAACCTGCGAATGATCAAGATGCAAATAGGAGAACTCAAGTTGTTAGTACCAAGATGCTAGGTACAAGTTGTAAACAAGTTGATTTAAAACCGTAGGGCCCAACAGTAATCTCCCATATACTTACATAATTCTAAGGCATTCTTGGAGTAATGTGGAACCTTCTAGAATCTTAGCTTCCTTAGCAATAGCATGTCCACTTTGTCAAAGTGTGACAGCCTACTTCAACGCCTGCTTCAACAGCTTCACATCGCATGAATCCACTATGCCTATGATGTAAGTTTTTATATAATCGACCATACTCATTTATCCTTCTATATTGACAAGGATATTAAAAGTTAATTTGCTAAAACAACTTTCCCTGGAAGCAAAAAAACCTCTTTTTGGAACAAATCAAAGAGGAAAGCTTGTCTCTTTCTCGTGTGGGCTGTTGGGATTGGATCCTAAACTACAAGGAAGAGGAGGAACCTAAGTCGGAGGAGTCGGTGAATCAAGAAGGAAAATCTCGGAGGTGCTTCTGTCGAGGAGAGCGGCCGCGCTCAGGTGGAGAGCGACCGCGCTGGAGTTCTTTCGTGGGTGCCAAAATCTTCTGCCGTTGAGGGCGGCCGCGCTGGCCTTGAGGGCGGCCGCGCTCGGTCCGGATCTGCAGCAGATTTTTATTTTGTTTCCTATTTTGATTAGATCTCTTCTTAAACTGAGTTAGGGCTTCCTTGTATAACTATATAAGCATAATTTCGGCCTAGAACACATTGTAGCAACATATTAGAAGGAGACTAATAACATATTGGCTTGGCAATTGCCCCCAGACGTAGTTCACGAGTTGGTGAATGAACCAGGTAAACAACTCTTGTGTTCTTGTGTGTGATTGTTTCTTTCTTGTACGTGTGGGTGTGTTGATTTCTTTGTTTTGATTGCAACGGGGTATCACCAATTTCACAACAACTGGTATCAGAGCTTTGGTTCGGAGGATTCAAAATCTTTTCATTAGTTGATTAATTTTGAATCGCGCTCTTGGGGATTTTGGTGAAGCAGTCAAGATGAAGAACTCAATCGAGAAATTCAACGGTGTGAATTTCACGTTTTGGAAGACAAGGATTGAAGACTACCTTTATTGTAAGGATCTTCATGGACCCTTGAAGGCGAAGCCCGAAGACATGTCACAAGGGGATTGGGAGACGTTGGATCGGAAGGCGTTAGGAGCGGTAAGGAGTGCCCTAACCGACGACGTTGCACGGAACGCTATGGAGGCCAAGACAACGGTGGAGTTGCTACAAACGCTTATTTGTCGGACATGTATGAGAAGCCGTCGAATATCAATAAGGTGCATTTGATAAAGAGGTTTGCGAATGCGAAGATGTCGAGGGGCATACGGCAAGTCATATCGGCAATTTCAAAGGTATGGTGGACCAATTGAAAAGTGTTGATATTACTTTCTCCGATGAAGTGCTAGCTTGTTTTCTACTAAAGCCATTGCACGATAGTTGGGAGGTTACTGTCACAACGATTAGTACGTCGAAAACAACATTGGTGTATACGGAGGTTAGAGATCTCATCCTTCAAGAGGCGTTGCGAAGGAAAGAGAAAAGGGGAGAATCGTCCGTAGATGGGGCTGCACTTAGGGTGGAGAGAAAAAGGGGAGGACCGAAAAAGGTCAAGTGCTACAATTGTGGTGAATTGGGGCATATCAGTTATGACTGTCCGGGAAAGGGTGGTTGTGCTAACGTGGTGGATGATGGTGGTGATGTATTAATCCTAGGGGAGGAACAGTCGGGTGAAGATTGGGTGTTGGATTACAGGAGCTTCTTGTCATGCTAGTGGGGATGCGAGAATCAATGAAGCGATACAAAACCGAGATTTTGGGGTTCTCTATCTTGGTGATGGTCAACCATTGAAGATCAAAGGTAAGGGGGATGTGATGATGAAGACACCTAATGGGGCTGTTTTACAACTACACGACGTGATGCATGTTTCGGATTTGAGGAGAAGGGTGATTTCTGTGGGACAACTTGACAGTGAAGGGTATGGTGTTTCTTTCATTGGTGGGTCTTGGGAAGTCACAAAAGGGGCTAAGGTGTTGGCTCATGGGGTTAAAGGGAAGATGTTGTACTCTACCTACAATATCGATGTTCGTTCCGGTGGGAGCAAGAGGCTTAAGAACCGGCCTGTTGGTGTGAAAAGGGGAGACATCAAGAAACGGTATGTTGGGGGGGACACAAAGTTGATCAACGCGGTGTGGATGTCCAAGGGCCCTAACAGAGAGCGGATTCAGACCAAAAGTAGACGATGCAAGAAATAAGGTGTGTCCAAGTTTCAAGGGGAGGCATTGCGAGGAAGGTGGGTCTGGAGGGAGAAGGCGAAGTTAGACTTGCGGGGAGAAATCAAGGTAGAAGCTGATTTGGGGAGGCAAGAATCATCTAACACGGAGAGGTTGAAACGTCGCTTGGTTTCAACTCGCCTTAGTACTTGAGGAGAGGAGAGGTAGTGTCAAGCCAATATGGAGAGGGGAATGTGTTCGAAGGTCTTTACTCCGTGGTGGGAGTTGATGGTGTTCTTATGTTTGTTAGTTTAGTCTCCGGTGGGAGATTGTTGGGATTGGATCCTAAACTACAAGGAAGAGGAGGAACCTAAGTCGGAGGAGTCGGTGAATCAAGAAGGAAAATCTCGGAGGTGCTTCTGTCGAGGAGAGCGGCCGCGCTCAGGTGGAGAGCGACCGCGCTGGAGTTCTTTCGTGGGTGCCAAAATCTTCTGCCGTTGAGGGCGGCCGCGCTGGCCTTGAGGGCGGCCGCGCTCGGTCCGGATCTGCAGCAGATTTTTATTTTGTTTCCTATTTTGATTAGATCTCTTCTTAAACTGAGTTAGGGCTTCCTTGTATAACTATATAAGCATAATTTCGGCCTAGAACACATTGTAGCAACATATTAGAAGGAGACTAATAACATATTGGCTTGGCAATTGCCCCCGGACGTAGTTCACGAGTTGGTGAATGAACCGGGTAAACAACTCTTGTGTTCTTGTGTGTGATTGTTTCTTTCTTGTACGTGTGGGTGTGTTGATTTCTTTGTTTTGATTGCAACGGGGTATCACCAATTTCACAACATGGGCAGAGTATTATTCAGCAAACCTGAGATACAGATTTGGCAGGCTGGCTTTGTAAGCAATCATTTTCCATGTTCGGAAGATGATACCATTATTCTTATGGCCAATATTGGGCTATGGCTAAATTCCTCGCTGGAGGCCTTGTTAGTCTGGTTTATCTTTCTTTCTCTGTGACTTCCTTTCCAAGTGGCCCCCACTTTCTAGGATAATATTCAGACCCAGATTGGTTTTTAGGGTAGAAAGAATCTGGAGAAAGTGTGAACTGCTGCCTCTAAGTTGGTTTTAGAAAAAGAATCAATTTCTTGTTTAACTGGCAGTCGTAGCAACTAGATATCGACTTTTGTTCTCGTTCACTAGCTTAGAACTAATTAGTCTCCCTCCTTTTTCGCGTCCATTATCAATCATATTGTTTGTAGGAAAATTGTAATAGAATTCTAGTGATCATCATCTTGCATATTTAAGTTGCTTCAACTTGAAACACAAGAATATGTTTGTGTTGGACAATTGTGTAGGCTTCTCAAGAACTTAACTAGAAACTTAACAGAAAAAGATAACGGAGATTGGAAACAAAAGAATTCAAGTCGAGTCTTGTATTTAATACAATCTCCGTAAGAAGTTATTGCACCGCACAGGTGCTTACGGTTTATATGGCAATCTTCTAGTAAGATAAAACGACTTATAAGTAAATGATAGGAGCACTCCAAATCAAATACTCTAGCGAACAACACAATGTTTGGAACTTTGGACTTTGAAGGATTTAATGCAACAATATGCAATGATTTGGGTATGTTAATCTATCTTACTAGAGGGTAGGAAGGGTCAAAATACTGTATATCTTAATTGAAATTCGGAGGAGGAGGTATATATAGAGAGCCAAGGGGTTTGTGTCTTTTCCCACGAAGAGACACAACTTTCTATTTGAAATAGTGCCTGTTCAGGATCTGCTCGGCCGAGTCAAGGAACTCGCACGGCCGAGCACCAGGCTGCACGGCCGAGTCAATAGACTTGCACGGCCGTGTTGATCAAACTGCTCGGCCGAGCAGGCATAAGCCTCGCCCGAGCAAACTTGTCCAGAGACTTTTGGCCTATTTCCGTGCTCTGCTCGGCCGAGTCAAGGACTCTGCTCGACCGAGCACATCAAACAAAACAAAACACCCTTTAATTAACTCTCGTTAAGTTACAAAAGACCATTGTCATTAATTCTCATTCACCCTAAATGGTTTTGAGACATTAAATGAGTTTAATAATCTACAACAAATGTAGAATACATTTTGTAACTAGTTTCGTTAACGCATAACGAACTTCCGTTAGAAATCTAGGTCAACGTTAAGTCAAACTTAACTTTCCGTTACCCATTTCCAACAATCCCCCACATGAATGACAATTAATGCATGAATGCAATTTCGTCCAAAGTTCCGGCGAACTATTATTACATCGGGATAGATAGCTTGTGGCCTTGAATCTTCCCTAGTGAAATATTATCGGATATACTAGCCATTTGGTAGCGAGTCGCTTTGAACCAAATGGTCGTTGTCGGGTGTATACCAAGACAATAATACTCACATAATAACAGCTCTAACAATTGTTGTTCTCACGTTTTTGTCCATTTTGGCCCTGGACCGTATCTCATTCATAAGCGTTCATTTAGAGGCGGCCTTATTACCTCACGCTTTATATAGGTGATTCTCACTATAAGGAGTATCATGCACTACTCCACCCGTAGGTATAGAAATCATTAAAAGTTTTCTCAACTTATCCTCACCACTGCTGCATGTGCTAGTACTTGGACGTTAAGGAATGAGTATTCAACATCTCTAGGTTAATAAACCGAGTTGTTGTTTCCAAGTAACTCTACTAGAACTTATAACTTGGTTGTCTCATTGAACCAAGGGCCTGGGATCTCCATTTCTCAAGGTTGAGTGTCCGCTATAAGTTCTTTTGTTGTGGGTTTTAAACCCATTCCCTTTAACAGTTTATACAGTTGATCTTTATTACTACCCTTAGGTAGACGGATCCGAATTTGACTTCACATGGCTAGTTGTGACAGTCGCATTTTGAGATCAATTGTACTATGGTAGTGTGTCTAAGACCATTATGTCTAGACTTACCATGACGTTCTACACCTTTTCCTATTTTTCATTGTCGTCACAATGCCTTAGGTCATGTAGACACAAGCTTATTCCACGAAGGAATATCTTCCAAGACCATTCAACTTACATAGAAATTGTAATCTTTAATCATAAGTATATCTTTAAGTACACCAAGCACTATGATTATACTATTCCGGTGATTGATTATAATTACAATTAGACCTTTAGTCTATCTAGAATGATCAGTCCCTTCGAGTGATCAAATTCTTCTATCGGTCAGTTTCTTCAAGTGGTTATTATCTATGTACCGTTTCGACTTCCCAAATATTCAGTATCTCTAAGTGGTTTGACCTCCTTAGAGTCTACTTTCCAGGAATCTACTTTACAGAGAATACCTCTCAAGAATCTATTTGAACATTCGAAGTACTTTCTTTTCAAGATAATGGAATTGTGATAGGACAATCCTTCTGATGTTCTAGAAATCTTTATTTCTAATATGACATCGGCTAATCCCACATCTTTCATGTCAAAGTTCTGTTTTAACATGTCTTTGGTATTCATGATCAATTCATGACTACCATTGTTATCCACGTAAGGAAAGACTATTAACAAATGATTCAGATGTTCCTTTAATGTATGTAGACACATTTGTCACATTCATTAATCTTGAATCCATTTTGATAACATAGTTCTATCGAACTTCTCATGCCACTGTTTAGTTGCTTGTTTAGTCCATATGAATACACAAGTAGATCCAACACGGTTGTGCGACATAGAACGCTCTGTTGTGTCATTTGGGATAATCTTGCATACATCATCATGTCCTTTTGACAACTATCCTGACTTTATACTTATCAACAGATCCATAAGCTTTATACTTTCTTTTAAGAATCCAATTGCAACCTAATGGTTTGCAACTTGGAGGGAGATCTACCAGTTCCCAAGTATTATTAAGCATTATGAATTTTTATCTCACTGTTAATAGCCTCTTTCCAGAATGAACTATCCGGACCAGATAACGCTTCCTTAACAGTTGCTGGTTCGTTTTCTAACATAAATGATAGAAAATCAGGACCAAAAGACTTTTCCACTCTTGCCCTTTTACTACGTCTAAGTCCTTCATCTTCCACTTGAGATGGACCGTTTGTAGTCTAATATTTGAAGGTTTCATCCTTGGTACATCTAGTTTTTGCAACCCAACGGTTTGCATAAGGAAGATCAACCATCTTCCTAGTAGAGTAGGATGAATTTGTCCTTCAACTGTATCTTGTTTTCTTCTTCTTATTAAGAAAATCACTTACAGTTTCTATAAATTTTCTTTTATACATTTCCTATCATTTCAAGGAAGTATATTCTTTAAAGAATATAACGTGTCTTGCTTAAGTATTTCTACTTTAGCCAAATACCCCCACATTTGAGGTATTTATAAAACGGCTTATGAATATTTCATAATTCGTCATCATTGAATATTTCCTTTCTAAGGATCCATTTGTAACCCAATGGTTAGCATTATGGAGGAAGATCAAATAACTTCCAAATATATAATGATCCATTCTTTTAACTGTTAACATTTTAACAGTTTCTGTTAATACTAGAAGTTCATATCAAATAGAACTTATGTATTTAGCTTGTACCCCCACACTTGATGTGTACCTCCACATATCAAATATTTTATGAATATCCTAATTCATATTTAATATTTTCCTTTTATGTGAAGTCATTTAATTGTAATAACCATGTTATCTACAATGTATTTCATCTCCTTGAGATGAACCGACGACATAGTCATAACTATGTTTTAAGTGAGGTCTCTTCAACCATTTTCCTTGGTTGAATAATACTGCATTGCCAATGGAAACGTAATCCATGGTTTTTGGGTCCTATCTTAACCTCTTTAGGTTTAGATATTTCTACCTTTGCTAGGTATACCCACATAAGACGGAACTTATCAATAAGGAGTTCACCATCTCCTTAAAAGTTCTATCTTCCTTTTTCAATTGATTTGAGTGTGTAAGAAGCATTCGTTTGATAAATAAGTGTCAGCGTCCCAACAATTATTTTTCAAACGGTACTACATACTAACCACCTCTATCACTTCGAAACTCTTAATTGTTCATTAAGATGAATCACAAACCTTATTGTTTACTTAAAACTTTAAGATTTTACCTTTTACTTTTCCAAAAGATGAACTTTGCATTATCAAATGCAATCATTAATAGAAGTAAATAACTATCTATTTACTATTTCTGGTTTGAACTGATTTCTACAAAAGAAATCACAATTGATTTTGCGAATCAAATTTCATTTTAGGTAGTAATTTTAAATTAACTCGTCGACTTAGTGAATTTAAATTTACACGACCTAAATGAACACGCCATAACAATTAGAACACTTCAAACCAAGTAAATAAAATCTGAAATTTTATTCTTCGCACTTAGGCGGATAAACAATTACAATTTAAGGAGTCCTTCAACAAGGTACCCTTTACTAACACAACAACCACTTTTGGTCAATTCAATCTTATGCCCCTAGGCTAAGTTGATCAAAGTCCAATGGAACATTTCTATCTTCATTCACATTGGCTTGAAGAGGGTTTCCATCTTGGTTGTTGATTCTAGGATGTCGACATTCCCTAGCCATATGCCCGGGTTTGCCGCAATTAAAACAACTACCTTTGACCTTCTTGGCGGTCCTCTTCACTTTCCCGGTTTTCTTTCTCTTGTTTTCGGTACTTCTTTCCACCAAGTTCACTTGCGGTCTTTTAGTCACAATACACATAGTATTGTGCATCTCGAGAAAGTCCCAAAGTTCTCTCGCGGTCTTTATGCCACAACACACCTTGTATTGTGTGTAATCCAAGCCATTAAGAATATAATTGCGACACAAGAAATCGTTGTGATTCCAAGTATCCAATTCATTCTTTGCTTTGGATTCATCCTCGTCGGATATCAATGGTGGATATTCCCAAAGAAAATGCACCAATTTTAATGTTGTCAAATAGACCAACATTTTCTGTTGCCACCTTTTAAAGTTCATCCCGGTAAGAATATCCGATCTTTTCGCATGTACGAACACATGAGACGGAGGGAGAGCATTAAGAGGTTCAACCCTTGAGGTTGTACGTGAAGGAGGTTTCTTACCATGAACCGGGTGAGACGGTGTAACATTGTTGAACGTAGCGTCACCTTGAGAAGGAGACGTCACATTCCCTTGACTTGATTCTGTGGAGTCTTTCTCGTTTGCCATCTTGAAGATCTTGAAGAAGCGTAAAATAACTTCTTACGATTGTTGGACAATTGTGTAGGCTTCTCAAGAACTTAACTAGAAACTTAACAGAAAAAGATAACGGAGATTGGAAACAAAAGAATTCAAGTCGAGTCTTGTATTTAATACAATCTCCGTAAGAAGTTATTGCCCCGCACAGGTGCTTACGGTTTATATGGCAATCTTCTAGTAAGATAAAACGACTTATAAGTAAATGATAGGAGCACTCCAAATCAAATACTCTAGCGAACAACACAATGTTTGGAACTTTGGACTTTGAAGGATTTAATGCAACAATATGCAATGATTTGGGTATGTTAATCTATCTTACTAGAGGGTAGGAAGGGTCAAAATACTGTATATCTTAATTGAAATTCGGAGGAGGAGGTATATATAGAGAGCCAAGGGGTTTGTGTCTTTTCCCACGAAGAGACACAACTTTCTATTTGAAATAGTGCCTGTTCAGGATCTGCTCGGCCGAGTCAAGGAACTCGCACGGCCGAGCACCAGGCTGCACGGTCGAGTCAATAGACTTGCACGGCCGTATTGATCAAACTGATCGGCCGAGCAGGCATAAGCCTCGCCCGAGCAAACTTGTCCAGAGACTTTTGGCCTATTTCTGTGCTCTGCTCGGCCGAGTCAAGGACTCTGCTCGACCGAGCACATCAAACAAAACAAAACACCCTTTAATTAACTCTCGTTAAGTTACAAAAGATCATTGTCATTAATTCTCATTCACCCTAAATGGTTTTGAGACATTAAATGAGTTTAATAATCTACAACAAATGTAGAATACATTTTGTAACTAGTTTCGTTAACGCATAACGAACTTCCGTTAGAAATCTAGGTCAACGTTAAGTCAAACTTAACTTTCCGTTACCCATTTCCAACAGTTTGCTGGAATGACAAATATGAACATGGAGTTTCACACCTCTCGGAATGATACTCTTTGTTAGGATTATTGGTTTCGGGAAGCCAAATATGCCTACTAGATAAGAATGGATTCCACCTGCATGTGGGTTGTGTTTCCTTGGGCAGGAGGGGTTCGGAAAGGGCATGGCTTACCCTTTTCTGTATCCTACCATTTTGGTCTTTTCAGATGCTGCAAATCATGTAAATAATGAGCTTCAAACGTTATTAGAACTTCACTTTTGCAATTCAATTTCATAACAGAAACTTAGTACTATGAACTTCGGGTCTTTAGACTGTCATTTCTTCCGTTTCTACAATAAAAGTTTATGAGAATCTGGTGGGAGGATTACAGACGAGCTTGTTTGGAAACTCCCATAATCTTTAGTAGATAGACATCATTATAAATATGTTTTTCCTTTTCTTCCTTTTCATGGGACTTAATGATAATACTTGTCTATGTGTTTGTCATGCTGGGTTCCAAAATATGATATGATGGATTTTTGACGCAGCACGGAAGCACGATAGATTTCGTAATTAGCGCACTAATCACAAGAATCCTTCAAGCGAAGGATCTTCAAACACAATACTGGAATCCATCAGCGATAATCTGAAATCCACCAGGAATTAAAGAGAAAACTCTTGAAATTAATAATATCAAAAACTGAGTTTTACAATGCCCTAATGATGTTTAAATACTAATCCTAAGAATGCTCTAGAATCCCATCAAACCCTAATACAACTTTTTAAATGAAAGTACTAAAATACCCCAACTTAATATTAAAATAAAACATTAAAATTAAAACATTAAAAACTTAAAGCCTTAACCTAATAAACCAAAACAGCAAACAATAAAACAACGCAGCAAACAACAGCATTCCCGTCAATAGCGAGAGGCGCCCGCCTGAGGACTGGCCATGCGGCCGCCTGGAGTCCAGACGATGGTGGGGGTCTTGCTGCTGCGTTGGGGCGGCCGCCTGGTGGATCTGATGCACCCGCCTCGGAGTCCGTAACCTTGGTAACCTTCGCTCCACCTTGAGGCGCCTGCTTGGACCAAGATGGGGCGCTCGCCTCATTCCCAGAAGACTCGCTTGGTAACACCCATGCCTGTAGATTCCATCCCCAATTCCTCCTGCATCAGTCACCCACACTTCAAAAGAACTCGACCCCGAGTTCATATCCGATATTTGAAAAGATCCGCCTTAGAAGAACAAATACTTTGAATAAATCAACGCTTTTCTTGCCTTCGAAAAAAACTTAACACTTTTCCGTCCCAATGAAATAAATATTTAGAATAAATATGACAACGAAGTATAAATATGGGCACACAAATATCTTCCGGAAATAAAATGATGCCATCAATCCCATCCTTCCGTTGATCGTCCGTCCCATCTTCCTCGGAATCAACAATGAATGAAAAATTAGCGTCCTCCATGGACTCTTCCACAGTCTCCCCATGATCAATAAAATGAATATCATCCACAAAATCATCGTCCCATACAAAATTCGATTTTGCAACAAATCAATTAATTCGGGCTTCATCTTTCACCTTGGACTCAATAGGGGCATGAACATGGATCATAACATTTGCAGGAATAATTTCACCACATACCTGAATGATTTCGTCTTTTGCTCACAAATCTTCCTCCTTAATTCCCAAATTCTCCTCTTCAATCTTTTCCTTCGTTTCAGCCAATGGAACTGCTGGAAAGACGGATTTGTCGACTTCTGAAACTTCTTGAACATCAATTTTGTTATTCTGCAACAAGACCTCGAACTGGCCCCGACGTTCTTCTTCAGCACGTTCATGGACTGCAGATCTACGCGCTTTCAGTTTCTGAATCTTGGCAGTGTAGTGATCGGCTTTGTCAGCATAAAATTTGGCTTCCATCCTATGTCGCTGCCTAAGCACTCGCTCCCTTGATGCTCGATTCAGATCTCTGATTGATTTATATTTCTGCACACGTCGATCATGCCTGTCCGCTTCGTCGAGTTCTTCGCCCTCTAACACCAGAAAATATTGTTCCTTTTGTCGAGGACGATCCAATCGACGATCTATTTCGTGAATAAGCTCGTCATCAGATCTTGTTACTTGATCCCCCATAACAAATCACTGATGAAAAGACATGTTAAACCTGCTCTGATACCAACTGACGCAGCACGGAAGCACGATAGATTTCGTGATTAGCGCACTAATCACAAGAACCCTTCAAGCGAAGGATCCTCAAACACAATACTGAAATCTACCAGCGATAATCTGGAATTCACCAGGAATTAAAGAGAAAACTCTTGAAATTAATAATATCAAAAACTGAGTTTTACAATACCCAAATAATGTTTAAATACTAATCCTAAGAATGCTCTAAAATCCCATCAAATTCTAATACAACTTTTTAAATGAAAAATACTAAAATATCCTAACTTAATATTAAAATAAAACATTAAAATTAAAACATTAAAAACTTAAAGCCTTAACCTAATAAACCAAAACAGCAAACAATAAAACAACGCAGCAAACAACAGCATTCCCGTCAATAGCGTGAGGCGCCCGCCTGAGGACTGGCCATGCGGCCGCCTGGAGTCCAGACGATGGTGGGGGTCTTGCTGCTGCGTTGGGGCGGCCGCCTGGTGGATCTGATGCGCCCGCCTCGGAGTCCGTAACCTTGGTAACCTTCGCTCCACCTTGAGGCGCCTGCTTGGACCAAGATGGGGCGCTCGCCTCATTCCCAGAAGACTCGCTTGGTAACACCCATGCCTGTAGATTCCATCCCCAATTCCTCCAACATCAATTTAGTGAATAGTGAGACTTGACGAATTGACATCCTTATGCAGGTTGTGATGCTCATGCTTACTCTTATTTTTGCACTTGTGCACAGTGGATTGGCTAGTCTCAGAGATGCAGGTGAAAACTTATTGGGGAATGTGCATTCCGTGTTTTGCTTGCTGGAACATCTGGCTGTTAGTACTGTTGTGAGTTCCCAATCCTTATAGCCAGTATCTTCTATAAAATTAATTATTTTATTGAGTACAACTGGTCTATGGTCATTCTATGGATGCTTTTTAGAGCTTTCAATCATGTTGATTAAGGTTTCAAGGGTTGCGATTCAGGTGTATTTCATCAACCACAGATATGATGGTGTTCAGCTACAAGATATTCCATGGTTACATCACCTATTGTGGCTCTCATATTTTATTTCCTTCTTCTTTCTTTATCCTTCAACCTTTAATTTATTAGAGGTAGCAGCTGTTGATAAGCCCAAAATGCATCTTTGGGAAAGTGGGATCATGAGGATCACCAGGCATCCACAGGTAGAGAATCCTTGTCCTTATTTTGGTTTATTCCACTGGAGGCCTCCAGAAAATTTATTGGCTTGTGATCAAAGCTTGGGCTATTATACTTGGAAGAATCTTGAAAAATACTCCCTCCGTCCCACTATAGTTGACATCCAAGGGGTGGATTTAAAAATCAAGGAAAAAGAATAAAATAAAAAAAATGTGTGGTGAAAAATGAAGAGAGAGAATGAGTGGGGTAAATAGTAGTGTTGGTTGAATAAATATGTGGTAGAAAATGAAGAGAGAGAATGAGTGGTGGGGTAGAGTGAATATAAAAATATAAAAACTTGGTTATTTTTTGAAGGTGTCAAGTATAGTGGGACGGCCCAAAATGGAAAGAAGTGTCAAGTATAGTGGGACGGAGGGAGTATAGGGAAAGCTCCGTTTTTTACCATCCTACTTTGGGGTGTGTTTCACTTTTACTATCTGTAACGCAGCTAGGATTGTGTTTCCTTCTTTAATGTTTCCTTTTTCCTTTGGGTTTCTTATTTCCTTATTTGATGTTTCCTTTTTCCTTTGGGTTTCTTATTTCCTTATTTGATGTTTCGCTTTTTAAGCTTTGGGTTTCTTTATTTCGCTTATTTGATGTTTCGCTTTTTCCTTTGGGTTTCTTATTTGCTTAGAGTTTCCTTTTGACTACAACTCTTTTGTAATCTCATATAAATCCTTCCTCCATGTGAGAAGAATAACAAGAGAAATTATTATCCCAATTTAAATTTCTACATGGTATCAGAGCTAGCATACACAAGCTTTTGATAGATGGCGGAACAAGCACCACCGGCCGGTGGTGGTGATGGAAGACCTCCTCCGATTTTGAAGATTGAATACAACTCTCCTTTCTACCTAGGTCCCCAAGATCGACCTGGTGATTTCATAACTCCTACTCGCTTCCGTGGTGATAACTATGATGATTGGGCCGGGCGATATACGTGACCGCTCTTGAGGCTAGACGCAAATTCGGCTTCTTGGATGGATCTATTCCATCCGCCGTTTCTCCTTGCACCGAGTTAGATTGGAATACTATTCATGCTATGTTGGTATCATGGCTCATGAACACTATTGATCCCGAGGTTAAGAGCACGCTGCCCAAGTATAGGGATGCTAGGCGTTTGTGGGATTCTCTCAAATCTCGATATGCGTTGGTAGATGGACCTCGCATTCAACAACTGAAGATGTCAATAGAACGATGTGAGCATACCAAGACCATGCCTGTTGCTGTGTATTTCGGTAAGTTGACTGGATTATGGGAATCTCTGCACAATTACGAGCCGCTTATAGATTGTTCTTGCTTTGCGACAAGCGCACAGGACGAAGCACGCGGCACGAAGGGAGACCGGCAAGCTTCATGAATTTCTTATGGGTTTAAATTCTGAATACTATGCCTCTCTTCATACTAACCTCTTGTCTCAGGATCCCTTGCCCACTCTTGATCGAGCTTACCAATTGATAGCACAGGCTGAACGAGTGCGACTTGCTAAACCAATTCTTGATGAACCTCCGGATGCAGTTGGCTTTTCCCTCAAAACCGGTGGTCCTCGTGGTCGTGACAAGCCCGATAAATCCCACCTTACATGTTCACCTTTGTCGGAAAAAGGGCCATGATGTCTCTTCTTGCTTTGAGCTTGTCGGTTATCCAGAATGGTGGGGAGACAGTAGCAAAACAAGTGCTCGTGGTGGCGGTCGTCCTCAACAAGGTCGAGGGAGAGGAGTTGCGCGGACCAACTCAGTTGCCCAAGTTGGTGCCGCCCAAGTCGGCATGGCTGCCAGATCCGCCCAAGCCAGTTCTTCATCCTTGTTTACTGCAGAACAATGGAATGCTTTGGCCGGCCTAGTTGGTAACACTCGTATTTCGGATAATCGCCTTCATGGTACGTCTGAGACATCTTCTTGGATCATTGATACGGGAGCATCCAATCATGTGACCGGAAACGCTGCTTGTCTCTTTGATTCATACTCTATACAAGCTTGCCCCGTCAAGCTTCCTAACGGCACCTCTGTGTTTGCACATATTGAGGGTTCTGTTCGCCTGACAGACACCCTTGTTCTTCATCATGTTCTTTATATACCAAATTTAAACTGCAGTCTTCTCTCTGTTTCTCAATTATCTGATGATGTTCATTGCCTTTGTCCATTTTAATGCTTCTATGTGTGCTATACGGGACCGGAGTCGAGGAACCTGATTGGAACGGGTGTTAGGCGGGATGGACTATACTACTTCGGAGGCGCACCTTCTGCTTGTCACGTTTCTGTCAACAATGCATCTGCTTTGCTCGAGTTGTGGCATAATCGTATGGGGCATCCTTCTGAAAAAGTAGTAAAACTTCTTCCTCCGGTCTCTCATTTGTCGGGTAGTCTTCATCAACCTTGCGACGTTTGTTTTCGTGCTAAACATTCTAGAGATAGCTTTCCTATTAGTGAGTATAAATCTACTAGAGTTTTTGAGAAAGTTCACTGTGACTTGTGGGGTCCTTACACCCATGTTTCCTCTTGTGGTGCCCGTTATTTTTTGACTTTGGTAGATGATTATTCACGTGCTGTTTGGATTTATTTACTAGTTGATAAAACGGAAGTTTTTCACATGTTTATGGCCTTTGTTGCAATGGTGGATCGACAGTTTTCTCAAAGAACTATCAAACTTTATTTTTCATATTTACCATCGTACTACAAATAATGGTATCATTTTATACCCAAATTTACTGTTTTTAAAATCAGTTGTATAGCACAACACTCCAAAGCACATTCTCTACAATTTCCACTTATACAGCATTACTCTTGGAGAATATATACAGAATTACACATGCACAAGTCCTGACTAGGGCTATGTTTGACTACTCAATAACAAGCCTTGGCATTGGAATTGAAAGAATAATTTATATCCATGGAATTCATTTTGTTCTTCCAGATCCTAATCCAAGGCTTGGAATTGCGGTTGCGAAACATACCATAAGACTTGTTTCGTATCACTGCTAGTAGGCAAACCAAACAGTTCTAATTCTCCATCGGTTTGATTTCTTTTAAAGACAACTCTGCATTGTGCACTATGCTTGTGTATCCGCACTTGTGCGTTGTGTAACTATTGTTGTTTTCAAATCTGTGAGAATCACAGTTCTGTATTCCTTTTCAGATGGTTGGGCAGGTGATGTGGTGCTTGACACACACAATCTGGATAGGAAACTCTGTAGCTGTGGCAGCCTCAATTGGGTTGATAGGCCACCACCTATTTGGTTTTTGGAATGGAGACCGGAGGTTGGCCATTCGATATGGCGAGAATTTCGGGGTCGTAAAAAGCCGAACAAGTATTGTACCATTTGCAGCCATTCTTGATGGCCGTCAGAAGCTGCCCAGAGATTATTATAAGGAATTCATTCGGCTGCCATATTTATCAATCACTGCACTGACTTTTGGTGCATACTTGGCTCATCCACTTAGCAGGCTGCTAGTTATAGGCTTCATTGGTAGTTTAGATCCTTGTTATACTAACAAGAGAAATAGTTGTATTAAAAGTGAACAAATTTCTCAGGCGTGAGCCTATTGTACAGCATAGCCAGTTGATGATTTCTCAACATTCTTCAGTCCTGTGTAATATCACCATATTTATCAGAGATATCTTGCAATTTTCAGAGTTTCCTCGCTTGAATATTTTATAGCAGTCGTTGGATTATGTCAGCAATTCTCATCGTTCTGTATCAACCATCAGCGGAAGAGCTTGAGAAGTATAGTTTTCTAAACAAGTGGTCAGATATGAAGTGCAAATTACATTATGTTGATGAGAAAAGCAGCTCCACGTGCATAGTGTAGATTGAGAAGCAGGTGTCATAATTCGGAAATAACTCCGGTGTTAACATGGATCCAAGTCCAACCGGTACGTACATGATCACTCTATTTTAGTATCAAAATCAGTTTCTAGGAAACTCACACCTGTGTTCCATGAACTATTTCTTTTATGGTTTGATGCTAGGGAAGACTGTCTACATTAAGTCCATGTGGGCCTGGACCTTCCCTGAACCCGTGCATAGTGGCACTCTTATAGCAACAGGTTGCCTTTTTTTTAGTTTACTTGAAAACATGAGAGTAACTCAACATTTTTTTACTGTTTGAAATTAGCCCATCTGCCCATGTGCTGTGTTTGTGAACTATTATGGCCTAATATCATGAGTGATCATTGAACCATGGCAAGATGTCTTTATGACCCAAAACTTGGAATCTTGAGGGAACCCCACTATGATACCAGGTAGCTGCAATATGCATTTGTTGGTGAGCTTATGAGCTCTATGTCAGGGCATCTTGTTTGCATTTGTATCTCTAGTGAGCCTATATGAGTATGGATGTTAATGTTGTACATATGCGGTCGACTCCCAAATCTATATATGACCTTCAATGACATCATTGGAGGATCGAGTAAAACAGGGGCCATCACCACCCCCCCCCCCACCCTGCTCATTTTGAAACAAAAGTTGTAATCCTTCTATACCAAATATAGAAGTCTTATTGACAAGTCAAACTTGTTAGAATGTAGTTTTACTTGCTCGTATCCTTTCGAAATTGGTATCTAGATGGTGGACAAGCATAGCATTAGCATAGACATGGAATAAGATGCTTGGAATAGCAATTGCTGATATTGTGACTTTGAGTTGTTTATTCTCTTCTCCACTCCCTCCTTGTCCCAGGTTGAGGAACAACTAGAACCTGGCCCCCTGCAACTTCCATTAGCCTCCTCCATCTCACACATAATATTCCCTAAAAATGAAATATATTAAGCTCTTTTTTTTTCTTTAGTGTTTTTATAAGTTATGCTTTTAATTTTTATTCCATTTTTTTCAGAAGAGAAGAGACTTTCATATCAATCTTCTCCATCATGTTTTTTTGTGCCAATTAAAAATTATTAATTATACCCCATTTGTCCAAAAACAATAATTTGTCCAAAAAGTAGACTGTAATTTTAATACTTAAACCATTCAAGAAGATACAAAGATAAAAATCTACAATCTTATAAGACTCACTTTGTCAGGTATTTTTTAATAGTACGATTTTGAGAAGTAAGAATACATATATGGATTGAGCTTTTCTATGGTCGCGTGGCCCTTACAGGTGTAGAGAGGTCAAAAGACGATTGTACCCTTAAAATTGGATTCAGTCGTTGATATCCCGACTGTTGTACAGTTGAATGTCACTAGCCCGGATCCATAATATATAAGACAAACGGATAAGAGGGGCATAAAAATGGAAAGAAAGGGAAACATAGGGATGGAGGGACCATGTGTTTTAATAGGCCTACACCATCAGTATCACATGCCTTTGTTCATCACCAACCATGCAGACATGGAAACTTGATGTACTGCCTGATTAGTGTATTTGAATTTTCTTTTAAATCCTCACTTAAGATGAAAACAAAATAATTAACATGTATTATCAATCAATTAGACTGACAGATTTCTAAAATTTTAAAATAATTAATCAGCGACTTTAGTGAAATAAATTTTTTATAGAATGAATTTCTAAAAAAAATTCTAGTACTCTTGTAGACTCAATTAAAAAAAAATAAAAAAACTAATTTCGGAACGGATAAAGTATTAAATAACCCACAAGAAACAGACCACAATTTTTAAGTCTGAAACCTCTAAATCAAGGAAAATTATAGGACATGAGTCCAACTAAATGTTGGTATGCATCATAATCCGGTATTGCTTTGAGTAGTCTAACATTTATGTGGAGGAGAAATATGCATGTAGTTCTAAAATTTACTGAATTTCTGAGCATTTTATCAAAAAAATAAAAATAAAAATAAAAATTCTTATAATGCTTAGGCATGCAATAGCCCACCTGATTAAAGAAGGTGCAAAGTAGCCCAACACGTGCGTCCCACACACGTTGATCTCACGACTCCTCAGCCGTTGGATCACTAGTCGATCGGATGCATTGGTCCACGGCTCCCAAAGCAGTGTTAGTTAAGAATAAATGATTTCTACACCAGACCCCTCTCTCCCCTCCCCATCTAACACTCTTCCATTCTCTTCTTTTCACTCCTCAACTCCCCTTCTCACTACTTAATTATACAACAATGATCGGCTTCAACGATTTATACACTGTATTAACTGCAGTAGTCCCTCTTTATGTAACCATGTTCTTGGCTTATGCTTCTGTAAAATGGTGGAACATTTTCTCCCCAGACCAGTGTGCAGGCATCAACAGATTTGTAGCCACCTTTGCAGTCCCACTTCTCTCCTTTGAGTTCATTTCTCGAATCAATCCTTACAAAATGGACCTCCGTTTCATCGCTGCAGATGGAATTTCCAAAATGCTTTCCCTAATAGTATTGTTCTTCTGGTCTAAGTTCTCTACAAGAGGAACTCTAGATTGGGCTATCACTATTTTCTCCCTCTCGACTCTCCCAAACACTCTTGTCATGGGAATCCCGCTTCTTAAATCCATGTATGGAGATGATAAGGAAGGTATCATGATTCAAGCTATTGTTTTGCAGTGTATAATTTGGTACACGTTGTTATTGTTCTTGTTCGAGTACAGAGAAGCCAAAATTCTAATACTCAAAGAGTCAATGGGGTGTAAAGATGGTCAAAGTTTGCGGGGAATACAAAGTAATCGTAATGAAGATGATATTGTTAATGTGATCCTTTCCACACCCTCGAATCCCCAAGTGCTTCAGAATAATGTGGACAGGGTTGCACCAATGGCTGCAAATGCTAAAGTTGATGGGAAAGAGGTGCATCTTTTCATTTGGAGATGCAGGTGCTGCACTTCTCAAGGTAAGTCATCCCAAAAAAACACACAAACACACACACGGATCACGAACCCGTCACTAGCCATTCCTTACCTTCTAGTGAATTTGTTATCACCTTTAGTGAATATGTTATGGCGTCAGTAAAATATTTTGAGAAACTTTTGGAATTGTTTTGAGAGGAAAAATGTTTTAAACCGTTGGATCGCATGGGGCCCACCAGAGGCATCATCCTAGCTAAAACTTTCACCACATTCATAGCGAATGACTAACAGGGTTTTTTTCATGGCTGTTTAAAATGTTAACACACACGCACACACATGAATATAAGAACAAATATATAATTATAACACGAATTGTAACAGGAATATGTGAAGAGTCAGTTGAAGCTTGTAGTAGGGAGAATACCAAAGGGGCCAACATTGAACAATCGAGTATGCAGTCTGCAGAATCTGCAGAGCTGTTAGGGAGAATCCTAAAAATGGTATGGATTAAGCTTTTGAGGAATCCAAACTCGTATGCCAGCGTAGTTGGACTGAGTTGGGCTTTGGCTTCTTGCAGGTAATTAAGCACTTCTCTTTCTCTAGTTATATGACTGAATAATAATGAAATTTTATATTTCATCTTCATTGGCAGATGGGGAATAAAGAAACCAGAGATTCTTGAAAAATCTGTTACGGTTCTGTCAGACGCAGGTCTTGGTATGGCCATGTTCAGTCTAGGTATGACTTCATGGAACCTACAATCAAATTGATCTGTAATATTTTGATATAAACTAAATGGCTCAAACTTAGTGCGCGTTATTTTTAAGGTTTGTTCATGGCTGCACAACCTAAGATTATAGCATGTGGTAAGAAAGTAGCAGCGTATGGAATGCTTGCTAGATTCATTGCTGGGCCTGCAGTGATGTCAGTGGCTTCTTTAGGTGTTGGCCTAAGAGGCACTATACTAAAGGTTTCTATTGTACAAGCTGCTTTGCCACAAGGAATTGTCCCGTTTGTATTTGCTAGGGAGTATAATCTACATCCGGATGTTTTGAGTACTGCGTAAGTAAAATATTTTATTACACCCTATCTAAATTTGCTATATGTTCCATGTTAGATTTGGTGTGCAAGTAGGACTCTAGTTGATGCTTTGTTGGTGTGTATTTGCAGGGTGATTTTCGGGATGATAGTATCACTTCCGATAACAATAGTGTACTATATCTTTCTTGGTATCTAGCCGAAGAACAAGTCAAGAGAAATAAAATGGCGGCCTTGATCGAGCATTCATCGGTAGGGGAGGATCAAGTGGTGATCATATGGTTTTTTTTTTGAGGAGAACTGATCGGACCCTTACAATCGAGTTGAGAGGACCCTACACATCTTACAACTATATGATTACTGCTCTGTCCAAATAACTCATATCTAGAATGTGGGTAATATAGTTCTAAAATTGGTATATTTTTGAGTTGGTACACTTGTGAAATAAATATGTAAAGTTTACGTGTAAGTAACCTCTTAAAATAGCTGATCATAATGCAATGCAGCTTGAATAATATTTATTGAACAAGAAGCCAAAGAAGAAAGCATACATCAAACATGTAAATTGTTTTGATATTAGATGGTGACAAATCAAACAGCAAAGTAACATGAAACTTAAATGTAGTTTGAATGGGTTTCTAAGAGGGGGGACAAATATTTCCTCAATTTTCTTCATTTCATGTGACTTGGTTTATTCCAAAATCAAAAGAAGGGCCCTCATTTTCCTTTTCTTTTTCATTTTCCTTTTTCACTTATTTACTGATAACGATCGAAAGGTTATATGATAATGAGAGGAATGACTGAACGGAATTTAAGAATACAAGACGGGATTTAAACCCTCAATAATAGTTGCTCATCAGCAAAACTATATTTCATAAATCAAAAATCAAAAGCTGATTTTCGGATTACAACTTTGAGGCTATTTTATAGCACTCATAAAACTTAGAAAACAAGAAATATCCTCCTAAAATAAAGTCTAACCTATAAGGTAACCTAATAGAAGTCTAAAACTACTAAATCAATGCTAAATCTACTCTAAAACCTCTTATAATCATCCTACTACATTTAATTCCGAAAATACTAATAAAATAACAATTAATTAAAATAAAACTCATATTTATCCCATCATACTAAATCAATTTTATGAAAGCTTCAAGCTTTTCTTTACTTTATTCAATCATCAAAAACTGCCTCAATACAAAAGCCCTAACATTGTTTAAATATTAATCCTAAGAACATTCTAGAAACCCTAATTGATAACTGATGAATTACAAAAATAGCCCTACTTAATATATTAATAAAACCCTAAAACTTATAAAACTCTTAAATCCCTAATCAGCAACATTGAAGCCCACCCAAACCTGTTCTGATGTAGCCGCAATGCTGAAACCCGTCTGTCGCCGGGGCGCCCGCCTGGGCTTGCTTGAGGCGCCCGCCTCAAGCTCAGGAGACCTTCTTTGTGCCGTCTGTTGCTGCTTTCTATTGCTGCCTTGTTGCTGCTCATACTGTATCATCCTCCCCTCCTTAGAAAAGACTCGTCCTCGAGTCAATACCTTCAATATGAACACCACAATGCCCCTAAAAATCTGAACTCCATCCGCAAAAGGAATTTGATGTCCTTGACGAATTCGAAACTTCATTGCCCTTGTAATAGTATCCATCCAATCAGTCCACTGCGTTGATACAAAGAACTCAATAATCAATTTTTGAATGATATATCGAACAAAGATCCGGGGGCAATCCGTGTCAAACGGGTCCTTGTACCCAAGACCAAAAGTAACCGTTTCAAACGTCCACACCAAGTTTGACCCTTGCTTAGCAACTACTTCCTCGGCCTCTTTCTCTGTCCTAACAACGGAATCAACGTCATCAACAAGATCAAACGTCATCGTTGGAGGAACACCACCACGACACCCATCAAACATAGGTTGTTTGGACCAATCAACAAAGTCTTCTTGACTTGAAGAATCGATCCCAAAACTCTCTTTAACATTAATAGTATCCACCCAAGACTCAATCGAATCTTCAGGATTTGCATCAAACAGAGGGGGGTTTGACCAATCAACAAGGTTTTCCTCACTTGAAGATTCGACAAACAGACCCTCTTGACACCCAACAGTATCCATCCAAAAATCATAGGAATCATTAGGAATAGCCTTACCTTCGACATCCGGAGTTTTGATCTTCCTATCGACTTCCCTCGAATGGTGAGTTGCATACCTATCATGAAGTCCATGATTTTGGCCGAGGGAATCCATCCCCTCTTGATAGTACTCCTTTTCCTCGGCTGGAACAACCGGATCTGAACCCCTCATCGCAAGAAGTCTTTCTCTGCGATCCAAGCGGATCTGGAGTATTTGAATCCGTCTTTGTACCTCCTCTATCTCGATATTGCGATGACGTCGTCTGTACTGATGGATATCTTCTTGGGGCTCCGCTGCACGGCTGCTCCATCGACCACCATGTCCACCACGACCCACGCTTCCTCGTTCAGCCATTGATATGCGAACCGGAGCTCTGATACCAAATGATAGCAAACGAAGGCTAGATATTAGAACGGCTGAACGATATTGACAAGAATCAATTTTATGAAAGCTTCAAGCTTTTCTTTACTTTATTCAATCATCAAAAACTGCCTCAATACAAAAGCCCTAACATTGTTTAAATATTAATCCTAAGAACATTCTAGAAACCCTAATTGATAACTGATGAATTACAAAAATAGCCCTACTTAATATATTAATAAAACCCTAAAACTTATAAAACTCTTAAAGCCCTAATCAGCAACATTGAAGCCCACCCAAACCTGTTCTGATGTAGCCGCAATGCTGAAACCCGTCTGTCGCCGGGGCGCCCGCCTGGGCTTGCTTGAGGCGCCCGCCTCAAGCTCAGGAGACCTTCTTTGTGCCGTCTGTTGCTGCTTTCTATTGCTGCCTTGTTGCTGCTCATACTGTATCATTTACCAAGTAAATAAGTGAAATAAGGGGGAAACTAATGGAACATGGTTTTCCATTGCCAAGCATCGTGGTCTAATCAATACTCATAATTGTAATGTCATACTCCATACCACCTCAAATCGGATTTAGCTTTTTAGATATAATAATTAAGTAAAAGTGGGATAAGAAAGAGGTTGTGAGCATAAAAATTAAAGTATGAGAGAAAATGAGTGAGAGTAATAATAAGTTGATTGATATTTTGAATATAAAAGTAAAGTATAATAGAGAATGAGTAGGAGGAATATTGAAGATTTTTGTCATTTTGGGTTGTTCAATTTGAGATGAGACAGACAAAAAAGAGATAATTATTGATAGTGGTAGAAGGGAAGAGAGGATAACAAAGACACCCAAACACTCGGAGATGAGATGAGAGTAGGTTGGGTCCCGAACATATAGGATTTTTAATGGAGAGTGATATGCTGGAGATTTGTTTGGAATTATATTGAGTAAATAAGTGACCATTGTGATTACGTGATGCTAAAAAGGGGGAGTAAGAGAGGCATGTGCTAACAATGTACGCACCATATCATTGATGGTTCATATTTTTCGTTCAGCTGCACCATTATATGGGCAGGAGCGACAGAAAGAAAGACCATTTTTTTGCAAACATCTCAAAACTGTTTGTTGTCAAATTCTCGTCCATTATCACCTTGGAAGCATTTAACCTCCCGTTCGAATTGGGTACGAATGAAATTACGAAACGAGATAAATGTGGAAAATACATCTGATTTACGAGCCAAAGGATAAACCCATAAAAATTTGAAATAATCATCTAGAAATAAAACATAATACCGATGACCGGAAGAACATAAAATGGGAGATGTCCAAACATCATTATGCATAATATTAAAAGGCAATAGAGTACGAGAAGTAGAAGCAACAAAAGGAAGCTGAATATGCTTTCCTAAGGAACAAGCATGACAAATATTCGACCCATTGGCCGTAGTAAAATATTTTAAATTAGACCTACGTGGTGGTCAAAAGTTGTTGCTGCATGATGTTCTCTACGCTCCAAACATTCGACAAAATCTTGTGTCTGTTTCAGTTCTTCTTAAGTTAGGATTTGCTGTTAATTTCCATGGAACATCTGTAGACATTTGTTATGGTTCTGTTGTTTATGGTTCTGGACATCTAGTTGATGATTTTCTTGTTTTGGATGTTGAACATACGTTGTTTAATGATAATGGTTGTTTTTCTTTAATGGCATCTTCTAGTAGCATCAATGTAGATGCATATGTATGGCATGCTCGTTTAGGGCATATCGGATAGGAAAAAATGAACAGGTTGGCTAAAGAGGGTCTTTTAGGCTCAAATAACAAAGTGTTATTACCTACTTGTGAAAGTTGCCTAGCTGGAAAAGCAACTAGAAAACCATTTGGAGAATCAGTTAGGGCTACTATTCTGTTGCAATTAATTCATTCAGATATTTGTGGACCAATGAATGTGAGGGTGAGGCATGGCGCTTCATACTTCATCACATTTATAGATGACTACACACGTTTTGGTCATATCTACTTGATTTCTCATAAGTCTGAGGCATTAGATTGTTTTAAACGATATACTTGCCTTGTTGAGAATCAATTAGATAAAAGCATTAAGGCTTTAAGAACGGACCGTGGATGTGAGTATTTGTCCGATCAATTCAAGGATCTTTGTGATGAAAAAGGTATAGAAAGGCAATTAACTATTCGAAGAACTCCGCAACAAAACGGAGTTGCAAAGAGGAGGAATAGAACATTGCTAGACATGACAAGATCTATGATGGCACAAGAAAATCTACCTATAATTTTTTGGGGAGATGCTTTGCTTACTGCCGCATATATACTTAACCGTGTTCCCTCCAAATCAGTAACTTCCACCCCATACGAATTATGGAAGGGCAGAAAGATTTGGGAAATTTGCGTCCATGGGGGTCGGCTGCCTATGTACATAATACTTCCAACAAGTACGGGAAGTTAGGTCCTAGGGGTAAAAAGTGTATCTTTATTAGATACTCAAAACACTCCAAAGGATATGTGTTTATAGGAGAAGGGCCAGATGGAAGTCTGACTGAAATTGAGTCTCGTTATGCAGATTTTCTGGAAAAAGATTTTCCTAGTAGAGGTGAAGTAGATAGGGAGATTGGACTCTACAAAATGGAAGAACCCGAAGAAGTGGATATACCTACTCGACAAGTAGAAATAGAGGAAGAAGTTCCTTACCTTCCTAACGATAGTGGGAGGGATATATCCTCGAGTAGTACACTTCCATTAAGAGAAGAACCTCAAGAGTCTATCTTACGAAGAAGTCAGCGTGGACATATTCCTCGACGTCGTTTTGACATTGAAAATGAAACGTTCATGGCTGATACACATGATGTTGATGAGCCAAAGAAATATAAAGAGGCTATCACATCACCTACTAGTGAAAAGTGGATGAAAGCAATGGAAGATGAAATGGAATCAATGAAAACCAATCATGTTTGGGACCTAGTTGATTGACCTCCAGGGCGAAAGACTGTAGGTAACAAGTGGATCCTATGAGTCAAACGCAAAGTGGATGGTTCCATTGAAAGATATAAGGCTCGCTTAGTAGCTAAAGGTTATACCCAACAAGAGGGTATAGACTACGAGGAAACTTTCTCTCCTGTAGTGAGGTTTGCCTCAATAAGATTGATTCTAGCTATTGTAGCTCGTTTGGATTTAGAACTCCATCAAATGGATGTGAAAACAACATTTCTCAACGGAGAATTGAATGAAGAGATATATATGGATCAACCTGAGGGTTTCACTATAAAAGGAAGTGAAAACAAAGCTTGTAAACTCAAACGATCCATATACGGTCTCAAGCAAGCATCAAGACAGTGGTACTTAAGATTTCATCACTCGATTATCAAGGATGGATTTGAGATGATTGAAGAAGATCACTGTGTCTATCTCAAATGATCTCACAATGATTTCGTTATCCTTTCACTTTATGTGGATGATATCTTAATAGCTGGAAACAATTTGGAGTTGTTGAAAACCACTAAGAAGTGGTTGTCGTCTAACTTTGAAATGAAGGACATGGGTGAAGCTGAGTTCGTACTAGGTGTTCGAATCTATCAGAATCGTTCCAAAAGACTCCTTGGTTTGTCTCAAGAGACTTATCTAAAGCAAGTTCTAGAACATTTTGGTATGCATCAATGCAAACCCCTTGACACTCCCATGGCTAAGAATGAAAAGTTGAGCCTTGACGATTGCCCTAAGACTGAGGAAGATAAGAATAAGATGTCTAGAGTTCCATATCGCAGTGCCATTGGCAAGTTAATGTATGCAGTCATGTGTACATCGCCCGCATTTAGCTTACGCAGTTGGCATGGTTAGTCGCTATCAGTCTAATCCTAGAAGAGCACATTGGGGAGCAGTCAAAAGGATATTACGTTATCTTAAAGGGACTGTTGACTACATGTTATGCTATCAAGGATCAAACTCACGGATAGTTGGTTATAGTGATGCTGATTGGGGAGGAGATAATGATAACTGTAAGTCAACGTCGGGTTATGTGTTTTTGCTTAACAATGGAGCTATAATGTGGAATAGCAAGAAGCAAACAAGTGTGTCTCTCTCTACCATGGAAGCCGAATTCACTGCATGCACAAGAGCTGTTCAGGAGGCTGTTTGGTTAAAGAGGTTCGTGGAGGATCTTAGAGTGGTAGATCATGCTTCTGACCCCGTGACAGTATATAGTGAAAATCAAGCGTCTATTGCTTTCACGAAAGATCCTAAGTATCATGGAAGAACCAAACACATTGATTTAAGGAATAACTACATTCAAGAGACTATAGCAAGTAATGAAGTAACTTTAGAGTACATTTCTACTAATGCAATGGTAGCTGATCCTATGACTAAGCCCCTAGCTATAGATGTCTTTCTAAGTCATGTTAGGGCTATGGGTCTTCGAAGGGTGTAGATGTACTTAAGAATCACGAGTTTACGTTTTAATTCAGTTTGAACTACGTTTATGGAACAATGTTTGTTTATGCACTTTAAGATGAATATCAAGTTTATATTCTTGATATGTATAAGTTATCTGTTCTATTATATTGACATATACATTACACTATATAAGAGTATGTCACCAGAAAAAGATTAACTCTCTCACACGAGTAATCGCCTCAGGAGCCGTGTAAGCAAGCTGAGATGAGACAATGATACTTGAGATACCAAAGGAGTAGGCTAAGTACATTACGTGAACATATGTCGCCTTGATGTAAATCAAGATAAGGTCAAAGTAAAGACCTCATGAGAATTAAGAGAATCCTCACAAGTCTGGATAAATAAGACGAGCCAAGTATAAATAGTTGGGCATAAAGAAGTGCTTGAAATAAATATTTGTACGGTGGTTAAATTAATGACATACGCTCTGTAAAAAGAGTTATACCACTGTAGCACTTGTTTAAGTAACAAGTGTGCATTTGACCAAGAGAAATGAGCAACGTGTCCCCTTGCTCATTGTGTGAAGTCTCTAATTGCCATTTATTGTGCAAGATACCCTATGTGACTTTCAATTATACTTAAAGGGTATTAAGTCAATGTCTACTACTTTAGCTTGCTACCTAGAGCCACGAATAATTCGGTTGGACGGTACATGTCTAGGAAAACGATTGCCTTAATGATCTAAAAGTGATAAGTGAGAAAGGAAGACAATTTTTTATTATATCTAATGATTGTATTCATAGGTCGACCAGTTATGTCACTGACATAGCTATGAATACATTTTACGATCTTAAGAGTCAAGCATAGCCTTTAAGGGACCAAGGTATGTTTGGACTTGATTTATTTAATCAAAATGAGTCTGGGGTATAGCGAGTCGAAGTTGAACTTGTAGTGGTTGTAGCTATTATGTCATGCCTAACGGGTGCATAATTATAAAGCTACCACGTACATGCACGCTCGTTGGTCACACGACACATTTGCTAGAATGATAGACCATGGATGATAAAGCCATCATGTGCGAGTGGGAGATGTTGGAATTAAATGGATCCGCCCAAGATGGCCCAAATAGATATGTGCAAGATAGCCCAAGCCCAAGATAAACCCAGTCCATTTGTGTTTTAATAAGAAAATAAAACACAAATAATTATGGATTAAAACCGCACGAACGGTTGTGGAGAAGTTACAAAAGCAGTTTTCTAAATGTGGGTGAAAGAAGGGGGCTACGCATATCCCCTTGAAATTCAACGCAGAAAAAAAAAACCCAACTCTCAGTTCTCTCTTGCACTCTCTCTCTCCCAAAACATGGCTGATTAAAATTAGCAAACAAGTGTTGTGAAATAGTGGGGAATTTTCGTTCATGATTTCGCTCCCGATCAACGTACGTAGTTCATATTCGGTGATCAAATCCACGACATCGATCAAGTCTTCCGCACTACGATTGAAGAAGTAAGTCGTTCTTCCATCAAATCTTACAACAAGAATCAAATTTAATTGAGACCAAATTATCAGCGGTAAAATTACGAACGGAAACTACGTTTTTGATAATTTTAGGTGCATGAAGGACATTAGTAAGAAACAGAGTGGGTGGGGGGAATTCAATTTCGTGTGCCCGTACCCATTAATCGGAATCGTAGTGCCATCCCCGAGAGTTATACCAAGTTTATTGCTCAAATTGAAATAAGACGCGAGGTTATTTGACGAGGATGTCATGTGATTCGTGGCTCCAGTGTCCATATACCAATTCGGAGGGGGAGTAGTGAGCCCAAGAGTATACTCCCTCCGTCCCCGTTCACTTGGCACCAAATTTTTGGGCACGGAAATTAAGGAAAAGTAAGTGAGAGAAAAAGTGAAAGAAAATGTTGTGAGTATGAATAATTAAATAGGAGAGAGAATGAGTGGGAGGAATAGTTAGGAGAGAGAATGTTGTGAGTGTAAAAGTGAAGTAGGAGAGAGAATGAGTGGAGGGAATAGTGAATATTCTTTTCCATTTTGGGCAGTGCCAAGTGAAGTGGAACGGCCCAAAATGGAAATTAGTGCCAAGTGAAGTGGGACGGAGGGAGTACATAACAATTTCCACATCGGTAGGGGTAGTCAAACCAGCAACAATAAAGGCTTGTGGGGGTCGTGGGCTGAGGACTCCTGCAGGCTGACGAGCTTGAGAGTAGACCGAATTCGTCCAGGCGACAGGAGCAGCAAGATAGGGGCACGGTGGGACTGCCTAGGGCAGTTAGAGCATGCTCCCCATGATTGCGACCATGGCAAAGAAAAGTCAGTAGCATCCGGTTGTGTGAATCCACGCCAGACGAAGAGCTTGTACCCCTTCCTCCCTTGCCAAAATTATTACCATTACCACTACCATCTCCTTTTTTCCCATTCGTACGTTGCCAAGTATGCTGATCTGTAAGAGATGGAGCAGGTGATGGTTGCGGGTTGAATGACGACGAGATACTCATGTTTGCACAAGCAACCGTAGCAGAAGCAGTAGTGTTCCATTTTTGAAGGTCAGCCTACTCTAGCATGAGCATAGACCATGCCTGATAAAAAGTAGGGAAGAGAGCGGTTTGGTGAATCATGGTCGCGACTCCATTATAAGCCTCCGTGAGCCCCAAGACCATATGAGGAACCAGGCGATCATTAGAGACATGTGATTGATGTATTTTCACCCATCCAAATGATGTATCCTTATACCTATTTGATGCTCAACCTTGCGTATTTTTGATGGCTTTTTGGAGTGTTTATGAATACATGAAATGAAAGGAGAAAGTCACGGAATATGATCTTAATGAATACAAAAGGAACGATCGAGAGCGGAACAAAAAAGGAGGAAAGAATGGAAATTCCAGAAGGAAAAAGTTGAGATTACCTTGATCACTCATTATCATTGGATATTACTCGTAGAGATCTTTCCAACGATATGTGGCACGTCCCAATCGGAGTCCGTATGAAGAAGTTATGACCTGCGAAAGTTTGTCGATAAAGTTATAAGTCAGCGAACCACGAAGGAGGGTGCCCGAATACATAGGAGGAGGGTGGCCGCCCAAGTCATCAGATACTTTTGGCGGCCACATAAGGCTAGGGAGGGCGGCCGTACAGAGGCCCCGAGGCAGCTTCAGCAGTTTTCCTTTTCTTCATCGGTTTTGATCCTAGTTTTCTAATTTCGATCCCTTTTTTTCGCATGTATAAATAGAACACCCCAGCCATGTTTTGACATATTCCTAACATATTTTAATTTTATTTTCAATTTTCAAAAAATATCTAAGTTTTAATTCAAGAATTCCATTAAATAACTATGCAATTTATTGAAGCTTTGTTGATGTTCGATATGAACATGAGCGGCTAATTCTCTTATTATATGGAATGTAGGTAATGTATATCAATCCTTTATTTCCTAATTAATCTTGCAATAAATAAAGGGTTGGTTTTATCAAAAGTATTCCTCATCTAAGTTTTCTAATCTACAATCACATGTGTAGATATGATTGGCTTTTAAACTAAATTTGTGAGTGGTGATTGACAAGTGATTGCTTGATACATGCAAGTCAAACTTTTGAATGAATATAATCTAGGTTTTGACAAGTGATTGCAAACCAAAATTATAGGTTATTAATCCTAAGGTTTAATGGGTTCTTGAATATCAACTGGACTTTGCAAAAAAACCTAATATTTGGATAACACTAAATTGTGAACGCCTAATTTTCTTAAAGAGGATGAACCCTCCAACTATGATTTATTGTATGGTTAATTGCCATATTGGTGCGATATACATGAATCCCATTCCGTAAATCCTTCTTCCTTGCTAATAAGATTCATGATGTTTGTGCTACTTATGGTTTGAACTCCCATGCTACTAACATGTGCTATCTAGTGCGCAATTTTCTGATTTTATGGAACAGACACAAGTAGCGAATTGGGTGGAGAAATCATACAAACTTTTCATGCAATAATAATCAACCTCTCCACCCCATTCAACCTCAATCGACTCCCCCACAAATGCAAGATGAACAAAAGCAACCATGGGAGGAGTGCATGGAGAGGCTAAGGTTGGAGCAAGTTCAACAATTGGAGAGGCTAAGGTTGGATCAAATCCAACAAGGAAAGACTCATGAGCTGACAACAAATAAATTGGAAACATAAATAAGTTAACTTGCCAATGCCCTCCAAAGTCACAAGACGGGAACATTTCCAAGCCAAGGGGACCATGCAAACGCTATAACCGCATAAAGGAATGGCAAGGTAATAAATCGTGAGGTATGTGCTCCTACTCCTTCTTCTCATAAACCAATAATGAAAGATGATGAAATTGAGAATGGAGTTGGTACAAATAAGTTGGGAGATAAACAAAAAGAAAAATCTTCACCTCCCAAACCATATGTACCTTTCGTACCTTTTTTTGGGTAGATTGATGAGACAAAAGATGGAAAAGCAATATTCTGAAATTTATGACATGTTTTCAAAAGTAAACATCAATTTACCATTATTAGATGTTATTAAAAATATCCCATCTTATGTCAAATTTTTCAAAGAATTTAATACCCGAAAGCAAATATATGGGAGAGGTGAATAAGTTTTAATGTCGGAGAATGTGAGTGCCGTAATACAATCTCACCTTCCACTGAAAATTAAGAACCCCGATAGCTTTAATATTAAAATTACCTTGGGAGATTCCAAATTGGTGAAGGCGATGTTGGATTTAGGTGTTAGAATTAATTTGATGCCTTCTTCTGTGTATGTTAAGTTAGGATTGGGTGAGCTTAAACCCACCACAATGACCGTTCAACTAGAGGACGGATCGGTCAAACGTCCCTTGGGTATTATGGAGGATATCTTGGTCCAAGTGGAAAAGCTCATTGTGTCGGTTGATTTTGTTGTGCTTGATATGGAGAATGATATTAGTAATAGTTGTAAAACACCTATTCTTCTTGGGCGTCCTTTCATGTCTACTATCGACACCATCATTAATGTTAAAGATGGAAAATTTACAATGAATGTTATTGATGAAAAAGTTGAAATTTCAGTGTTTAAATAACCTCAAATTGCCAATGATATATGCTGCTATGTTAATAAGGTGGATGATTGTGCGTATGAGAGCTTTTTGCATGAGGTTGATTGTGAGGAATTTGAGAACATGTTGAATGGCGGTGAGAATACTAGGGATAGAGAGGACGTATATGACATGATTATGGAACAAAAAGCCGACAAACACTCTAGTAGTGACGGACCGTTTCACCCACTAGACCACTTTCAAAAGAAGTTGGAGCCATATATCACCTCACCTTCATTAAAAAAAATCATAACTATGGACTCATGTGCTAAAGTAGAAAAGTGTTATTTTCTTGATATATTGAATACTTTATTTGCTAATATTTATTATCAAAATAACAACTCTTATGTTTGTGTTGAGAATGAGATTGTAAAAGGTTATGAAGTAAAAGCAACCAATGAGTTTGAGGGAGAGGTCCCCGAGAAAAAGAAGAAGAAAAAGGCCAAACAAAGGGCCTCAAAAGTTCCTTGGGTTCCACCCGAATTAATAAAGAATGAAACTTATGTTTGGAGAGTGGTGAGCTTGTGTGACCGAGAAACAATGAGGCGGGCTAAAGGAAGAAAAGCAAAGGCCAAAGATGATATGGCCACCTCAAACCCCAAATAAAAATTGGGGCCACGATCGGGTTAACCCAACTAGGTATGTTTTAATTGTTTTATTTTATTTGTTTGTCGTGTCATATCATCCTTTGAACCCAAGACACATTTTAGTCTTTATGCTATGAGGACATATCATATCTTCAGTTTCGGGGTATATATCTCTCCGAGTTTGTGGATTTATAGGGGAGTGTATATAGTGTCACCCTCCAAAAAATAGAAAATTTAAATTTTTTGTTATTTTCATATTTTGGGATGTTGGCTAAAGTCTATGATGATTTGAGTGTGCTTTAATTTTAAATTTTGAGTGTTATTAATAATATGGGGATATAATTACATAGAAACATGTAAAGTATGATTACTTTACTCTCCACTTTCATGCTATATTTTCTTGATCATTGTTACCAATTTAGGAGACTTTTATAGGATCACTTTGGCATTCTCGGGTACCCTAAAACATGTTTGCATGATTGCCAATAACAAATCAATTAGGTAATTCAGGAAGTGATATATGGCTAATTTCTTTGAACCCTATTTGTGAGCCTTTAACTTTTTAGTTACTTATAAAATTTTCGATATAACCCCTTTTTGAGCTTTAATGAGAATGGAAATCTCTCACAAAGTTAGAGGTTATCTTAGAACATCATTCGCCTTCTTTTACCAACATTATCCTACCCTTTAAACTTATACACTATTTTCTCACATTTTCAAAAAAAAATGAAACCAGGGAATAATTGGGAAATTGTGGGGAGTGCTTGGGAAATCAAAGGCTTGAGTGGAAAGTGGTCAACGAAAGAAAGAAAAGGGTTATGTATTGAAAAGAGGAGCATGTGCAAGATATTGAATGTATAATATTATTCGTGATCTATCTATATATATATATATATGCAAAGCAAATAAAAGAAATAAAAGGTGAAGAAAAATATGAAAAACCTTGACCTCTGTTATGATAAAGTGGAAAGTGACTACAAGAAATAAATGAAAATGATCAACCCTATGTGTGAATACATGCAAAATCATAAGTTTGGGGGTTGAAACATTGGGTTGGCATGGGTGAGCGGAGTGATACACTCAAGTGAGGAAATATTTTAAAGACTTTCTAGTTTCACTTGATTGACTTTGTATGACCTTACCTTCATTTGAACCTAACCTGCGATTTTCACGATAAATTACAAGCTATAAAATCATATTTGATCCCTAAATAGTAGTCGGGTTGATAATTGTATTCAAACATGCATATAAGTGTCTTTGTGCCGAATTTTCATCTTATTATCATTGATCTAGAGCATGACACAAGTGACCCTATAAAATATCTTACTTTGGTGACAATGATATCCCATGATTCATTCATCTTTCATTATGTGGTGGAGAATTGTAATTTAGATAAATCCATCTAATTGCAACCCCATGTTCATAATAAATGTTGTAGATGATGTGCGTTGTAAAGATTTGAAACTTGCATGACCAACAATCTTTTATATAATTTGAACATTCCAGAAATATTTTCCTTTGTTTAGTAGTTTATTATTTTGTTTTAGTTTTGTGTGTTACTCGAGTACGAGCAAAATATAGTTTGAGGGTATTTGATGGATATGTTTTCACCCATCCAAATTATTGTTAGACAATATTCATACAATCGAGCACAAATGAGAAAAGAATTACAATGAATTGAAATATAATATACAACATAAAATTAATAAAGAGAAAACCGTAAATTCATTGTCTTGAGTTTGCTTGAATCCGTGCCGTAACCTCCTTGAATCGTCATCTTGAATTTGCTTGAATTTATGTCGTGTGTGACACACTCTCCTTAAGACTAATTTGCCCCCTCACTACGAGTGCTCGAGGTCTTCAATGGACGTTAGTCTCCCAGGATAAAACGAATGAACCAGAACAACTTTGCACTTAAAGTTTTCCGGCGAATTTCCCTATGCTTGGACAAAATCACCATGGATATTTCTCTAGGAGGCCAAAAGAAGAAGATAACAAATTGCAAGAGGGGGGGTGGAAAGATTGATGAAAAACATTCTAGTTTCTTATTGTGGGTAACTCTCATTTAGCTCCACCAAAAGTCCTAGGATTTTATATAAAGGTCCTTTCAATTTGTAATCCCAAGACTCTTGGTATGTATCCAATTAATCCCTTAATAATTTGGATTTATGGAACATCAATATCCAATTAATCCCTTAATAATTTGGATTTATGGAACATCATCAATATCCAATTAATCCCTTAATAATTTGGATTTATGAAACATCAATATTTTGATGAAGTTTCAAAAGTTACACTTTCAACCCATCAACTTTAAGCTATCATACCTTTCTTATCCAATACCAAATTGGACATCTAGATATTTCATTTTCATGTTCTCACAACATGGAACACGAATCCACAATAATCTTTGTCAAACGACAAACGATTCATGTAAGGAAAATACACAATTTTCTTCACATATAACGAATTTTTCCAACAATCCCCCACATGAAGGAAATTAATGACGAGTTTGGTGATAGAGTCCGGCAGACGAAAACTTGCATACGATAGGTGTGGGAATGCCCATTGAACCTTCGCTCGTACAAGCATATTTACTCTACTCGCAAGTCGGTAGACGCGATGTCCTTGAACCGTTATGCTTTTTTGTGTAGCCGATCATATACTTGACACAAGTAATGTCCTAAAATAGTTCAATTCTCATAGCTATGTTCATTCATGGCCCTGAACATTTTGCCTGGTTCTGTGAGAGGGTCTAAGAATTGAGCCTCACACAATTCTCCTCGAAGCGGCCCCACTTCTCTCTCACATAGGTGATTTCTTAAAGGTAACCCGTATTACCCCGCTCGAAATTTCGACGCGTAAGAATCATTAAAAGCCATAAGCTTATCCTTGTCCTTTCGGGATGTCACTAACAGGAATGGACTTGGGGTTGGTTCCCCCACAGTGATGCTGCAAGTCTTTTAACAGTTAGGTTGTCCTATTGAATCTAGTTCTTGGGATCTCCAGTCATCTAGATTGGGTTTTCCGCTGTGTTTAACTTTTAAGAGGCTTATGTCTCATTTCCCTCATCGAACTTTCAACTAACTCTCTATTTAACCCTTTGGTTAACGGATCCGTTTTTCATTTGACATCACATTGTCAAATTAGTTGAGAGTAGTTGTTTAATGGTATTATGTCTTAGACATAAATGTCTAGACTACCATTACACACATTGCTATATGTCTTTTCAATCATAAATTGACTTTAGCAATATACCATCTTGCTAACACAAGCTTTATCCATTTGATAATTGTTAACTCAAATTCATTTAAATTCCAGCTATTCCAAATTGATCATTTCAAAAATTTCAAGAATATCCACCTAATGACTTGTTTAACAACAAGTCTATAAGTTTTCCTTGAATTTGAATCAAAAGATCAAATTGACTAGAATTTTCCTTAGTTAACATATCGTTTTTTGATTTAATTAACAAAGTGACGTAGTCACTCTTGTTTAAATCCACACAATCGAACCTTTGATGTCATTATCTTTGTACTTGTCTCAAGTCATACAATGACTTTACAAACTAGCACATTTTCTTCTAGGTTCCATTTCTTGAACCGTTTCAATACTTTGATCTATTTCATTCAAAGTATCATATATTCACTTTCAAGAATTTGACATCGATACTTGATTTTCATTAATTTTATTTTCTTTTGATTTTTATATATATTCAAACTTATTGAAACATATATAACAAACCAATATCCACAATTGTTATGAACATAACTCTTGAAACATAATTCACCATTTAGTAACCAAATTCAATTTCTTTGGTAATTGGACTTGCTACTTTGCGAAACACCCCATATTAACAAGTGTACGTAGGCCTACGTTTCCATAATTCATATGGACATCTCATTGTTTTCTTGGGAAAACCTTTCGAAAAGGTAATTATTTTCCAAAGTATACTCACCCCCACATTTTCAGGGTAGTCCTAAAATTTGCAATAATGCTAATTTTCATTATTAACACCATTTGATCATGGTGTACATTGTGGACACTTTGTTTCATTGTTCATACACAACAAACCCCACAGATTGTTCTATGTAAATTTTTTCTTCTAAATCGACATTTAGAAAGGTTATTTACATCCATTTGATGTATTTCAATTTTTTTTTCTATGCAGCAATTGCAAATACAACTCTTTATTCTCGTGATGAGAGAATAAGTATAAAAGTAATCAAGGTCTTCATTTTTCTTGTAATCCTCAATTACAAGTCTAGCCTTGTACTCATTGATTGTTCCATCGGTCTTCATTTCCTTTTTGAAAATTCACTTATATGCTAGTGATTTACTACTCGGAGGTAAATCCACTAGTTTCCAAGTGTGATTTTCCAAGATGGAATCAATCTTACTTTTAATGGCCTATTTCCACAAAGATCCTTCCAAAGAGATCAATGTCTTTATAACTTTGTGATTCACTTTCTATCATGGAGGTTAGAAAATCCGGGCCATAGAATTTTCTTATCCTACCTCATTTGCTATGTTGAGGTCATGCCTCTTCTTTATCATTCCTTATGATAAGTTTCTTCTTCTTCTATTGAATCATGAATCCGTTTAAATGAGTTTGCCTCATCTTTTAATTTATACGGAAACATATTCTTAAAGAAAAAAGTGCTTCATGATTCCATTATTGAATCTTGAATTCATAAACACAAATTCTATAATCACAACTATTGTAACCATACCCAACCATATGCAATCCATAGTATTTAGTGTAACATATACACAAACTACATTTAGTTGTGTTTTATCACTACCTCTGTATTAAGTTGATTTCCAACTTTTCCTTTAAAGAGATAAGATTCAACATTTTGCTTTTTAGCAAGCAATGTTAAAGGTAAAAACTTACATTTTACCATCATCTAGTGAATAACATTCACACCTCAAGCATTAATATGACTTGATTATAGCTTCAAGCATATATTTGATAAGTCTTGTTTGACCATAAAAAGATATTCATTCTCATTATTAATCACTTGAATACCCTTTCATTTCATTCATTCAAACATCATGAATTTCATTCTTGATGACATCACAATTGCCACTCAAGACACAAGGTATATGCTTGATTTTTTCAAACAAGTTTGACTTTTTAAACACGTTTGACTTTTCAAATGATTTTGACAATTCAAACAAGTTTGACCCACTTTGTCTTTGTATTAAGCATTTAGGCATGCTTCATCACATTTGCTTTCGCCAAAACAAATGTTAGACAACTTTTTCTCCAAAGTTCTATTCTCTTTTCCAACACAAAGACGAATAGCACACACCTCAATATTCATTTCCATTCATTATGTTTGAGGTGATTTTAAAAATATTTTCAAGTGGAAAGCAATTTCTCAATTATTGTCATCACTTGATAATTTCACTCAACACCATCCATTCGGTATGGTTTTCATGAAAGACCATTTTCAATTCTTTCATTTAACTTTTCATGGTTTTTCATGGAAAACTATTTCCACTTCTTCCATATGCTTTTTAATTTCATTTATGGAGTCCACTATTTAAAATCAAGAAAGCAGATTACGAATGTACCCGTATTCGCGATTTTATATTTATAGTTCAATGACTCCCACAAATGTTTTGCCATTTTCTTGGTACTATATATGATTTATAATGAATCCGACAATTCATTAAGTATATAGTTCCGATAAAGAAAATTCACATGCTTCAACCGCACTCACGGCTTGAACATCCATCACATTTTCACCCAACTTTGTAGGATCTTCCAAAAGAAATCTCTCTAAGTTCAAGGTGGTCAAGTAGAACATCTTTTGTTGCCATCACTTAAAGTCGAGGCCAACAAAATTTTCTAACTTCTCACTATGGTGATCCGATATATTTGGAACAACCACATTTCATTAGAGATTTGTCTCTACACAAACCAACCATTGGCTTTAATTTTTAACAATTATAACTTTGTTGTTAAAAATATAACTCTCTAAATTAATTAGAGAATTAACTCCAAGAATAAATTGCTAATTCAATAGGAGAATTAACACAATTTATTTCTTATAACCACTCATATTTATAAACCTCTAAATTCCTTAATGGAATTATAATTGAAGGTTAATTATTTCAAAACTTTAAAGGTCTCATCTTGGAGCACCTCTAAATTAGAGAAAAATCACATTCTCATTTACAAAATACACAATTTCTTTTAGAAGTTTTCATTCTAAATATTTTGTGTTATTTGTCATCATCGCCAACAATAAGGTTTAACAACTTCCTTCAAGAAATCTTATTGTTTTTATCTTTATGACATTAGTCACATATTCTCCCAATAGGTTTTAACAACTTTTTTCAAGAAGCCCTATGGTTTTTGTTCTTGTAACATTTTTCAATGTTCACAACAATGGTATTTAACAACTTCTTTCAAGAAGCTCCATTTTTATTTTTGTGACTTTTATCACTATTGACACTAATAGGATTTAACAACTCCGTTCAAGAAGCCCTATCATCTTTGTCAATAGATTATTGAAAATATGCAACGTCAAAAAAATACATCTTTCAACGTTCATCTTCTCAACTTAGTTCCAACGAACTTTTCATTTATAAAATGCAACGTTAAAGACTAAATCTTTACCCGTTCATTTTCTCAACATAGTTCCAATGAACTATTCATTTCACAATATGATTCTTGTGAACCATAAGAACGTTAAAGATGACATCTTTAACCGTTCATTTCCTCAATTTAGTTCAAACGAACTTTCAATTTTTTTTTCTCACTATGATTTCCATGAACCATAAGAGATCCATCATCCATTGCATAAACACTAGAAGTGGCATCACCACAACTATTTTACACAATCGTTTCAACATCCTCGATGTTCATCCATTAATTCACTATAAGTTCAAGTAATTAATTTAGCCTTAAAAACTGCTCTGTTCTGGAATTTTTATCTCCATCTTCACATAATAACTTTCCGATCCCACCGTCCAGAATATTCTTCTAAGAGTCGTGAACATGCACACCAAATTTCAGCTCGATCCAACGGTTAACGAACCTGAAAATGAAGTTTTTCCACGGATGGTCATAGAAAATCTGTGCTGAAAATTTGCTTATTTTCCATCAATTTTCCGTCTCTTTTTGCCATCTCTTTACATCTTTTCTCTTGTGGTCATTGATCCACCGGATTTTTCAAATCGTAATTCTTTCTCAAATAGGAGATTAGTCTTAAGATTGTTAGACAATATTCATACAATCGAGCACAAATGAAAAAAGAATTACAATGAATTGAAATATAATATACAACATAAAATTAATAAAGAGAAAATCGTAAATTCATTGTCTTGAGTTTGCTTGAATCCGTGCCCGTAACCTCCTTGAATCGTCATCTTGAATTTGCTTGAATCCGAGTCGTGTGTGACACACTCTCCTTAAGACTAATTCGCCCCCTCACTACGAGTGCTCGAGATCTTCAATGGACGTTAGTCTCCCAGGATAAAACGAATGAACCGGAACAACTTTGCACTTAAAGTTTTCCGGCGAATTTCCCTATGCTTGGACAAAATCACCATGGATATTTCTTTAGGAAGCCAAAAGAAGAAGATAACAAATTGCAAGAGGGAGGGTGGAAAGATTGATGAAAAACATTCTAGTTTCTTATTGTGGGTAACTCTCATTTAGCTCCACCAAAAGTCCTAGGATTTTATATGAAGGTCCTTTCAATTTGTAACCCCAAGACTCTTGGTATGTATCCAATTAATCCCTTAATAATTTGGATTTATGGAACATCAATATCCAATTAATCCCTTAATAATTTGGATTTATGGAACATCATCAATATCCAATTAATCCCTTAATAATTTGGATTTATGGAACATCAATATTTTGTTGAAGTTTCAAAAGTTACACTTTCAACCCATCAACTTTGAGCTATCATACCTTTCTTATCCAATACCAAATTGGACATCTAGATATTTCATTTTCATGTTCTCACAACATGGAACATGAACCCACAATAATCTTTGTCAAACGACAAACGATTCATGTAAGGAAAATACACAATTTTCTTCACATATAACGAATTTTTCCAACAATTGCGTATCCTTAGACCTATTTGATGATAAACCTTGGATGTTTTTGATGTCTTTTTGGAGTGTTTATGAATATAAGGAATGAAAGAAGAAAGTCACGAAATATGATCGTAATTAATATAAAAGGAACGATCGAGAGTGAAATAGCAAAGGAGGAAAGAATGTAAATTCCAGAAGGACAAAATTGAGCTGACCTTGATCATTCATCACCATTGGATAGTACTCGTCGAGATATTTCCAACGATATATGGCACGTCCCAATCGGAGTTTGTATGAATAAGTTATAACCTCCGAAAGTTTGCCGATAAAGGTACAAGTCATTGAAGCACGAAGGAGGGCCCCCGCACACATAGGAGGAGGGCGACCACCCAAGTCATCAGAGATTTTGGGAGGCCGCACAAGGCTAGGTAGGGCAGCCTCACAAAGGCCCCGAGGCAGCTTCAGTAGTTTTCCTTTTCTTCTTCGGTTTTGTTCCTACTTCCTAATTTCGACCCCTCTTTCTCCCATATATAAATAGAACGCCCCAGCCATATTTTGACCTATTTCTAACATGTTTTAATTCTCTTTTCAAAATGTAAATAAGATCTAAGTTTTAATTTAAGAATTCCATTGAAGATCTATGCAATTTATTGAAGTTTTGTTGATGTTCGGTATGAATATTAGCGGCTAATTCTCTTCTTCTACGGAATGGAGGTAATGTATATCAATCATTTATATCCTAATTAATATTTCAATCAGTTAAGGGATGGGTTTATCAAAAGTATTCCTTATCTAAGTTTTATAAGCTACAATCACATTTATAGATGTGATTGGCTTTTAAACTAAATTTGTGTGTGGTGATTAACAAGTGATTGTTTGATCCATGCAATTCAAACTTTTGGATGAATATAATCTAGGTTTTGACAATTTATTGCAAACCAAAATTATAGATAATTAATCCTAGGATTTAATGGGTTATTGAATATTAAGTGAACTTTGAAGAAAACCTAATATTTGGAGAATACTAAATTGTGAACTTGTGAACGCCCAATTTTATTAAAGAGGATGAACCCCCAACTATGATTATTGTATGGTTAATTGAAATATTGGTGCGATATACATGAATCCCATTTCGTAGATCCTTGTTCCTTAGATTTCGGTAATTTCTTGAATTGGTTTATTTGTGTTCTTGTTTTAAGTAGCTAATTGTTAAGTCAGTATAATAATCAAAACCAAACTCCGTCCTTTTATTTTCTGTTGTAACTATTGAAAGTCAAATTGTTGATTCACAAATTCCTGTGGATTCGACCCTTGCCAATTGCACATTACTACTACGATAACTCGTGTGCTTGCGAGGATTTTTATTACGAGTGAGATTTTCCCCATCAACAAAGGCCTCTACGTTCTTTAATTGGTCAGCCAACTGTATAAGATGTTGTAAATATGATGAGGCACACGAGAAAGAGTCCATAAAAGTATGAGAGAACTCCTGCTCGATAGTCATGGCTAGGGAGTTTTTATTTTCGAAGAAGATGTCACATAAACGTTCCTAACTCTCCATAGCAGTGGTATCTGGTTCCATGACGGTGTTGAGAAGATCATTAGAGATAGTGGTATACATCAACCCTAGTGGTGCCATCGAGAGTAGACCACATCTCTATTCATCATCAGTAGTGGTACTTTCTCCTTACCCCTAGCCGGTGGAATGATGTGATGAAGCATCCATACGGCGCGAGTATGAACCTTGAACAACTCAGCCCAAGTCGCATATTGGCCGCTTTCCAACTTCAATGTGATGGCTACATGGTTCTTGATGTTGGAGACTACAAGGGCCGGGTGGAACAAGGTCTTAGAGGTAGACATCGTCGGATAGAGAAGAAAAGAAGAAATGAGGTGGCGGTATAACCACAAGAAAAGGAGAGAGAACCTAGGTCTCGTGATACCATAAAATGATATTTTATGTAAGGAGTTTATTAATCACAATAGAGTTTAAATACACTTACAAAACCCTAATCAATGTAACCTAATCACGCACAACTATTCTAGCCTATAATAAATGAAAAAGAGCAAACTTATAAAAGGATAGTGATAAACTATAATTATACAAACGATTTACAGAATATTATCAAATACAACATAATATTCTAACAACAGTAATATTTGAAGTTATAATATACTCCCTCTCTCCCAAAAAGTTAGTACCATTTTTTATTGGGTTAATGACAATTTAGGGCATGTAGTATAGGGGCATTACCACATTGGGGCCCGAAGTCCAAAAACTATCAATTTAGGGTCCGAATTTACAATTTTGATCAATTTGGGGTTTTTTGACGAAAATCGTTAAAAAAGGCCGTTAAGTGACCATGTGCGAGACACGTGACATTCAGTGAGGGCATTTTGGTCATTTCACGTTCAAGCCCAGACTTCAGGCCCTAAATTGCCATCTTCTCCACCCCCATCCCTCCTCCATTAACATCGTCTCAGTTGGTCCAAACACAACCCCACCGGCCACCCCCATCTCCCTCCACCACCATTAACACCGCCACCATTTCCATCTTCACCATTGCCACAACAGCCACATACATCACCGCCACCCCCACATCTCAATTGCTTCATCAAATCAAATATCACCATCTTAGATCCAGAGAAGAATTGAACCAAAATCAATTTAAAAAAAAAAAAAAACTGATTTCACCGAAATTAATGGAGGTTGGACACGGGACAAAGGTTTATTTCAACCTGCAACCACCATTGCGGCCACCATTATCGCCAACACCATTGAAACCACCACCGCCGCGCTCACTCCGGGATGAATTTCCGACTTCCGGACGACCTAGATCTGGTCTCCAACCCCTTCGATGCGCCTTCAGGAAGTTTTGATGAGATCGGATCTGAGGATGATTTGTTCTGTACTTACATGGACATTGAAAAGCTTGGATCTGGATTGAATGAAGGTGGTGGTCTTGACAATGCTGGTGGCGGTGGGTTAGGATGTATGAGGGAGAAGAAGGATTCAATTTTGGGTTTTTTTTTTAAGGTTAATGTAATTTACAAGGATGATGGGTGTAAATAATAATAATAATAATTTTATTATTATTATTATTTATTATTATTATTATTATTTTAATATTCTTATTATTATTTTATTATTATTATTATTATTATTTTTTTATTATTATTATTATTATTATTATTATTATTATTATTATTATTTTATTATTATTATTATTATTTTATTATTATTATTTTATTATTATAATTGTAAAACTATAAAATGTAAAATTAAGTATTAAAACGAAATATTTAATTTTAGTTTAGTTTAGGTATAATAACACTTACTACATTATTCCATCTTTAAATATATGATTAGTAATTTTTTTCTAAATATTTATTTTATTTAATCTATTTTTATTTATATATTTTATAAAGTATTCATACTAAAATAATTAGTAATTTTTTTGAAGCAAAATAATTAGTAATTTAAATTATTAGGAAAAAAAATAAATATTTTTATTTATTATTTTATAGGAAAAATGTCAATTTAGGGCCTGAAGTCTGGGCTGAACGCGAATTGATCAAAATGCCCTCACTGAATGTCACATGCCTCGCACATGGTCACTTAACGGGGTTTTTTAACGTTTTCCGTCAAAAAGCTCCAAATTGATCAAAATTATAAATTCGGGCCCCAAATTGATAGTTTTTGGACTTCGGGCCCCAATGTAGTAATGCCCCTATACTACAGGCCCTAAATTGTCATTAACCTTTTTTTATTATTTATTTTAATCAACTTTAAGCAATAATTTAGGTTAATATTATTATTTTAATAAAATTCTAAAACTTGTTATTGATACACCATTGCAAATACTATCAATAACATGTTTTAGATTTTCATTGAGATGATTAAAACTAACATAAATTATTGTTTAAAGTTGACTAAAGTTAACAACCAAAAAATGAGACTGAACAAAGGTACCTCACACAAATTTGTTCGTACACATTGTTGTTAATGGATGATTGCAGGTTGTGTTTATAGGTCTTACTACTTATTAATTAAATATGCAGTCGCTACTTACCAACTGTGTTTATGAAAAAGATTTTGTATAAAATACACACTTTTAATAATCAAATCAACACTTTTACAAGTCTTTAAAAGTGTCCGCATTATTTACTAGAGATATCGAATTCCATGTTTACACTTATAAAAAAAAAATTGGCATTTTTATCATTAAATTGACACTCAAATTCTAAGATTATATGTTAAAAGTTCTGGATTTTAAATGGAATATACACTTAAAGTGAGATTTTTTAACAAATCTATAAAAGTGATAGATATTTTACTAGAGATGCCAAATTCCATGTTAAACTATAAAATTAGCAAAAATAAAAAAAAAATTACATTAAATCTGGCATATTTATGACACTTTTTAGAAAAATGTATTTTATTTGTTATTTTTTATTAAAGACTCTCACCAATAACTTCCTCAGACTCTCACTCAAATCAAAATGGCCAAAAAAAAAAATAGACAATTTCAAAACTATAAGAAAGTTGTTGGTATATTGAATGGACATAAAGGCCCCTGGAATGTTGAACATACGCTATATAGGCTTCCTCCCCTTCTCTATGCACATTCTGTCTCCTCTTTCTGACTCTTGCTTTATTTTTTTCTCTCAAAATTTTAAAATAAAATATTTCAAAATATAGAAATCGAAATAATAATAAAAAATTCCCTTTTTAATCGTATTGTTAAAACGAATCAAACAAGTAACCTCGTCATATTATTCAAATTTTAAAAATAAAAATTTCATTTTTAACTTGTAAAAATATGAGACATTAATTTCTTATTTGTTAATAATTGAATTTAAAAACTAAAATATTAATTTCTCATTTATTCATAGCTGAGTAAAAAATTGATGAATTTGCCTCTTAGTTTTCACAATTGATAATCAATTTCTTAGATGCTTAAATCTAAAGATAAATTTGTTGTCGATACCCTTTAAAAAATGAAGAAATTAATTTCTCATATATTTAATTTAAAGATGAGTGTTTTGTCAATTATCCTTTAAATAAACGAGCAATCATTTTTTCATATATTTAAACTAATGATGAGTATTTTGTCATGTACTCTTTAAATAACTAAAAATCAAATTTCCCATCGATGACTCAATTTCTCAATATGGTGTTGGAAATGGGTAACGGAAAGTTAAGTTTGACTTAACGTTGACCTAGATTTCTAACGGAAGTTCGTTATGTGTTAACGGAACTAGTTACAAAATGTATTCTACATTTGTTGTAGATTATTAAACTCATTTAATGTCTCAAAACCATTTAGGGTGAATGAGAATTAATGACAATGGTCTTTTGTAACTTAACGAGAGTTAATTAAAGGGTGTTTAGTTTTGTTTGATGTGCTCGGCCGAGCAGAGTCCTTGACTCGGCCGAGCAGAGCACAGAAATAGGCCAAAAGTCTCTGGACTAGCTTGCTCGGGCGAGGCACAAGTATGCTCGGCCGAGCAGTATGATTTGCACGGCCGTGCAAGTCTCTTGACTCGGCCGTGCAGCCTGGTGCTCGGTCGAGCGAGTTCCTTGACTCGGCCGAGCAGATCCTGAACAGGCACTATTTCAAACAGAAAGTTGTGTCTCTTCGTGGGAAAAGACACAAACCCCTTGGCTCTCTATATATACCTCCTCCTCCGAATTTCAATTAAGATATACAGTATTTTGACCCTTCCTACCCTCTAGTAAGATAGATTAACATACCCAAATCATTGCATATTGTTGCATTAAATCCTTCAAAGTCCAAAGTTCCAAACATTGTGTTGTTCGCTAGAGTATTTGATTTGGAGTGCTCCTATCATTTACTTATAAGTCGTTTTATCTTACTAGAAGATTGCCATATAAACCGTAAGCACCCGTGCGGGGCAATAACTTCTTACGGAGATTGTATTAAATACAAGACTCGACTTGAATTCTTTTGTTTCCAATCTCCGTTATCTTTTTCTGTTAAGTTTCTAGTTAAGTTCTTGAGAAGCCTACACAATTTTCCAACAATCGTAAGAAGTTATTTACGCTTCTTCAAGATCTTCAAGATGGCAAACGAGAAAGATTCCACAGAATCAAGTCAAGGGAATGTGACGCCTCCTTCTCAAGGTGACGCTACGTTCAACAATGTTACACCGTCTCACCCGGTTCATGGTAAGAAACCTCCTTCACGTACAACCTCAAGGGTTGCACCTCTTAATGCTCTCCCTCCGTCTCATGTGTTCGTACATGCGAAAAGACCGGGTATTCTTATCGGGATGAACTTTAAAAGGTGGCAACAGAAAATGTTGGTCTATTTGACAACATTAAAATTGGTGCATTTTCTTTGGGAATATCCACCATTGATATCCAACGAGGATGAATCCAAAGCAAAGAATGAATTGGATACTTGGAATCACAGCGATTTCTTGTGTCGCAATTATATTCTTAATGGCTTGGATTACAAACAATACAAGGTGTGTTGTGGCATAAAGACCGCGAGAGAACTTTGGGACTTTCTCGAGATGCACAATACTATGTGTATTGTGACTAAAAGACCGCAAGTGAACTTGGTGGAAAGAAGTACCGGAAACAAGAGAAAGAAAACCGGGAAAGTGAAGAGGACCGCCAAGAAGGTCAAAGGTAGTTGTTTTAATTGCGGCAAACCCGGGCATATGGCTAGGGAATGTCGACATCCTAGAATCAACAACCAAGATGGAAACCCTCTTCAAGCCAATGTGAATGAAGATAGAAATGTTCCGTTGGACTTTGATCAACTTAGCCTAGGGGCATAAGATTGAATTGACCAAAAGTGGTTGTTGTGTTAGTAAAGGGTACCTTGTTGAAGGACTCCTTAATTTGTAATTGTTTATCCGCCTAAGTGCGAAGAATAAAATTTGATTTTATTTACTTGGTTTGAAGTGTTCCAATTGTTATGGCGTGTTCATTTAGGTCGTGTAAATTTAAATTCACTAAGTCGACGAGTTAATTTAAAATTACTACCTAAAATGAAATTTGATTCACAAAATCAATTGTGATTTCTTTTGTAGAAATCAGTTCAAACCAGAAATAGTAAATAGATAGTTATTTACTTCTATTAATGATTGCATTTGATAATGCAAAGTTCATCTTTTGGAAAAGTAAAAGGTAAAACCTTAAAGTTTTGAGTAAACAATAAGGTTTGTGATTCATCTTAATGAACAATTAAGAGTTTCGAAGTGATAGAGGTGGTTAGTATGTAGTACCGTTTGAAAAATAATTGTTGGGACGCTGACACTTATTTATCAAACGAATGCTTCTTACACACTCAAATCAATTGAAAAAGGAAGATAGAACTTTTAAGGAGATGGTGAACTCCTTATTGATAAGTTCCGTCTTATGTGGGTATACCTAGCAAAGGTAGAAATATCTAAACCTAAAGAGGTTAAGATAGGACCCAAAAACCATGGATTACGTTTCCATTGGCAATGCAGTATTATTCAACCAAGGAAAATGGTTGAAGAGACCTCACTTAAAACATAGTTATGACTATGTCGTCGATTCATCTCAAGGAGATGAAATACATTGTAGATAACATGGTTATTACAATTAAATGACTTCACATAAAAGGAAAATATTAAATATGAATTAGGATATTCATAAAATATTTGATATGTGGAGATACACATCAAGTGTGGGGGTACAAGCTAAATACATAAGTTCTATTTGATATGAACTTCTAGTATTAATGTAAACCGTTAAAATGTTAACAGTTAAAAGAATGGATCATTATATATTTGGAAGTTATTTGATCTTCCTCCATAATGCTAACCATTGGGTTACAAATGGATCCTTAGAAAGGAAATATTCAATGATGACGAATTATGAAATATTCATAAGCCGTTTTATAAATACCTCAAATGTGGGGGTATTTGGCTAAAGTAGAAATACTTAAGCAAGACACGTTATATTCTTTAAAGAATATACTTCCTTGAAATGATAGGAAATGTATAAAAGGAAATTTATAGAAACCGTAAGTGATTTTCTTAATAAGAAGAAGAAAACAAGATACGCTTGAAGGACAAATTCATCCTACTCTACTAGGAAGATGGTTGATCTTCCTTATGCAAACCATTGGGTTGCAAAAACTAGATGTACCAAGGATGAAACCTTCAAATATTAGACTACAAACGGTCCATCTCAAGTGGAAGATGAAGGACCTAGACGTAGTAAAAGGGCAAGAGTGGAAAAGTCTTTTGGTCCTGATTTTCTATCATTTATGTTGGAAAACGAATCAAGAATCAAGTTAAGGAAGCGTTATCCGGTCCGGATAGTTCGTTACGGAAAGAGGCTATTAACAAAGGAGATAAAAATTCATAATGCTTAATAATACTTGGGAATTGGTAGATCTCCCTCCAAGTTGCAAACCATTAGGTTGCAATTGGATTCTCAAAAGAAAGTATAAAGCTTATGGATCTGTTGATAAGTATAAATCCAGGATAGTTGTCAAAAGGACATAATGATTTATGCAAGATTATCCCATTGACACAACAGAGCGTTCTATGTCGCACAACCGTGTTGGATCTACTTGTGTATTCATATGGACTAAAACAAGCAACTAAACAGTGGCATGAGAAGTTCGATAGAACTATGTTATCAAATGGATTCAAGATTAATAAATGTGACAAATGTGTCTACATACATTAAAGGAACATCTGAATCATTTGTTAATAGTCTGTCCTTACGTGGATAACAATGGTAGTCATGAATTGATCATGAATACCAAAGACATGTTAAAGAAGAACTTTGACATGAAAGATATGGGATTAGCCGATGTTCGATGTCATATTAGAAATAAAGATTTCTATAACATCAGAAGGAATAGTCTTATCACAATTCCATTATCTTGAAAAGAAACTACTTCGAAAGTTCAAATAGATTCTTGAGAGGTATTCTCTGTAAAGTAGATTCCTGAAAAGTAGACTCTAAGGAGGTCAAACCACTTAGAGATACTAATTTTGGGAAGTCGAAACGGCATGTAGATAATAACCACTTGAAGAAACTGACCGATAGAAGAATTTGATCACTCGAAGGGACTGATCATTCTAGATAGACTAAAGGTCTAATTGTAATTGTAATCAATCACCGGAATAGTATAATCATAAGTACTTGGTGTACTTAAAGATATACTTATGATTAACGATTACAATTCCTATAAGTTGAATGGTCTTGGAAGATATTCCTTTGTGGAATAAGTCTGTGTCTACATGACCTAAGGCATTATGACGACAATGAGAAATAGGAAAAGGTGTAGAACATCATGGTAAGTCTAGACATAATGGTCTTAAACACACTACCATAGTACAATTGATCTCAAAATGCGACTGTCACAACTAGCCATGTGAAGTCAAATTCGGATCCGTCTACCTAAGGGTAGTAATAAAGATCAACTGTATAAACTGTTAAGGGGAATGGGTTTAAAAACCCACAACAAAAGAACTTATAGCGGACACTCAACCTTGAGAAATGGAGATCCCAGGCCCTTGGTTCAATGAGACAACCAAGTTATAAGTTTTAGTAGAGTTACTTGGAAACAACAACTCGGTTTATTAACCTAGAGATGTTGAATACTCATTCCCAGAACGTCCAAGTACTAGCACATGCAGCAGTGGTGAGGATAAGTTGAGAAAACTTTTAATGATTTCTATACCTACGGGTGGAGTAGTGCATGATACTCCTTATAGTGAGAATCACCTATATAAAGCGAGAGGTAATAAGGCCGCCTCTAAATGAACGCTTATGAATGAGATACGGTCCAGGGCCAAAATGGACAAAAACGTGAGAACAACAATTGTTAGAGTTGTTATTATGTGAGTATTATTGTCTTGGTATACACCCGACAAATACCGGTTCAAAGCGACTCGCTACCAAATGGCTAGTATATCCGATAATATTTCACTAGGGAAGATTCAAGGCCACAAGCTATCTATCCCGATGTAATAATAGTTCGCCGAAACTTTGGACGAAATTGCATTCATGCATTAATTGTCATTCATGTGGGGGATTGTTGGAAATGGGTAACGGAAAGTTAAGTTTGACTTAACGTTGACCTAGATTTCTAACGGAAGTTCGTTATGTGTTAACGGAACTAGTTACAAAATGTATTCTACATTTGTTGTAGATTATTAAACTCATTTAATGTCTCAAAACCATTTAGGGTGAATGAGAATTAATGACAATGGTCTTTTGTAACTTAACGAGAGTTAATTAAAGGGTGTTTAGTTTTGTTTGATGTGCTCGGCCGAGCAGAGTCCTTGACTCGGCCGAGCAGAGCACAGAAATAGGCCAAAAGTCTCTGGACTAGCTTGCTCGGGCGAGGCACAAGTATGCTCGGCCGAGCAGTATGATTTGCACGGCCGTGCAAGTCTCTTGACTCGGCCGTGCAGCTCGGGTGCTCTGGCCGAGCGAGTTCCTTGACTCGGTCGAGCGCATCCCGAACAGCACTATTTCAAACGAGAAAGTTGTGTCTCTTCGTGGGAAAAGACACAAACCCCTCGCTCTCTATATATACCTCCTCCTCCGAATTTCAATTAAGATATACAGTATTTTGACCCTTCCTACCCTCTAGTAAGATAGATTAACATACCCAAATCATTGCATATTGTTGCATTAAATCCTTCAAAGTCCAAAGTTCCAAACATTGTGTTGTTCGCTAGAGTATTTGATTTGGAGTGCTCCTATCATTTACTTATAAGTCGTTTTATCTTACTAGAAGATTGCCATATAAACCGTAAGCACCCGTGCGGGGCAATAACTTCTTACGGAGATTGTATTAAATACAAGACTCGACTTGAATTCTTTTGTTTCCAATCTCCGTTATCTTTTTCTGTTAAGTTTCTAGTTAAGTTCTTGAGAAGCCTACACAATTGTCCAACATATGGTAATGATGAATTTGTTGTCACATAACCTATGATATAAAGCTAATTTGATTTCACAATTGTCGATGTCATATGCCCTTTAATCAATTGAGAAATCAATTTCTCAATTGTTTAAAGTTAAATATTTAGTTAATAAATTAATTGTCACATACCCGTTAAACAATAGATAACCTAACTTATTACATATTTCTCACTTGTAAATGATTGAAAAAATCATTTCTCAGCGTTTTAAAGTAAAAAAAAAACGTGTTATCGCATCTTCTATAAACAACAAATAATTGTAGTTCTCTATTGTTTAAAGTTAAATATGAGTGTTATCACATATAACATTAAAAATGATAAATCAATTTATGTGGGCACCCCGACCCGGAACCTAACACGTGTCCCGAGCGGAAGAGATCCCAACTAAGAGAGACCACCTGAAAATTTAAAAATTTTTGACTTAACTTGAAAGAAACATAACTTTAACATTTCCCTTTGAAAACTAACTTTACTCATCTCCACATGGAGGGAAATTTGAAACAACCGGGAAAGATAACACAACTCTAAGTTACACAAGATCCCAAATCAAAGTTATACAAAAGTTGTTATATAAACAAACTCCAACAAAGGAGTAATATCAAAATACCACCACAATCCCTTCTAGGACGTATACATACTCAACAACCCAAAATACGCGTACAAACTCCTCCCCATCATCACTGGCCGGGTCCTCCTGTCTCAGGCCGATCTAAAACATTAAAGGGAGAAGGGTGAGAATAAATCTCAATAAGCTATTATGAATGCGACAATATGCCAAGTAAGATGCAACACATACAAGGTGCATATAACACATTGGAAAAGCCGTAAACACCTTACATTACCTTGGTTTACCTTTTCCCGTCTGAACAATAAGACGTACAACATTAGGAGATAAAACTCCACTTATTTGTGAACTGCTTAAGCATATTCACATCTTATAAGACCCTTTTTTCAGGGAACCATATAAGATACTAGCAACTCTGTAAGACTTTTGGCTCAATACAGATGCTATAACCCCGTCCGCCGCGTAAGGGGACAATACAGTATAACGTAATCCGATCACATTAGGTCACACTTTCCATAATTGATCGTATTCCGTTATACCCCTAAACATCAGCTGATTAACACAAGTTCAAGCACATAATAGTTACTTGAAAAGAAATCCACCAAAGGGATAAGAAAATAACAACATGGTAAACCATACCCATGTTTAAATCAATACCATAGTGTAACATACATTTCATACACTATTTATATCACAAACCATGGATATGAACTCAAGTAAGGCCACAATGTATAAACAACAAACCATACATGATCAATATGCAACAATATATAACCTCTATAAAGTTTCAAGTTCAAATTACCAAGTTTGATTCACTTTGGTTAAGTTGCAAGTCAAGGCTGCCAACCATTTTTCGAACAATAATTAAACCCCTTCTACAATTCCATTTTGACCAAGTAAGATACCATTGTGTAGCTAAAGTGTTCTACTTTAATTATAGTTAAAGAGGGTTCATTTATATCCTAGGTAGATTAGGTTTCTAGGCCTTGGAAAATGCTTCAGAGGTGGCAGGGCAGGGCACGACTTGTACCCCAGGGCACGACTCGTGCCCAATTAACATTCACTCAGATTCAGTCGTCCCAAGGGGAACGACTAGTCCAATCTCCAAGGGACGACTCGTGCCACAGGGAACGAGTCGTGCCCTCTGCCCAGAATTCAGAAATCAGCTGCCTACATCATCAACCAAAATCCCAAGTGACCAAAACCAATTTCCTCTGTTTTTAAAGACATAAAACAGGTACCAAACATTACTCTAACTCATACCAAACCATTCTATACTCATTTTAACCCAAGTATAAAGTACCAATATCATTTTATAACCTTTCCAAGTTAAGAAAATTGGCCACACTACCATGCAACACCATTCAACCCCTAATTCAACAACTACCTTCACTTTACACCACCATTTTAACCTAGACAACATTACCACTACCAAATCTTTCCTCAAATCCTACCATGACCATTCCAACTCAACTAAAATGGTTCCAAAATTTCCAACAACCATTTAAACACCAACAAGAGTCAAATTAACATGGCATGAGCAAGAAATTGAAGGGAGTCATAATAACTTACCAAATAATGCGAAATGGAATATTTATTTTTTCGGCTCTACGCGCTCCCCTCGTCACCACGAACAAGAATACGCGATCGAATTTGAAAACGAAAAGGAAATGAAAAGGCTAGAATTTTTGAGAAGGAGGTTAGGGTTTTGGTTCTTTCTCTCCTTTGGATGAACAGAGGAAGGAATGGATTTTCATAAAATGAATTTTCCATTGATTAAAATGAGGTAAATACTAATATATTTCACCTTAGCTCCTCAAACTCTGAACAACCTATAACTAACAATCCTAACTATCAACTTTAACAACAAAGCACCTCACACCTTATAAACTTTTTTATTTAAATTTTTCAAATATTATAAATTCACTACACACTTTTATATTTATTCCCATTTAGGCCCTTAATCACTAAAATTAATTCATTTTCATCCCAAACTTCACATAAGTCGTCAAAACATAAATGAACACATAAAAATTTAACAAGTAGCATAAATGGCATAAAATGAGATACTACCACCCCAAACCCACATGCTCAACGTGTGCTAAATTAGTGCCTACTATTAGGGTCGTGACAATTTATCTAATTTTTAATATATTTTTTTACAATAGAGAAAAGGTTTCTGACCAAAAAGTCTCTCAAACTAAGTGAATTCACAAAACAACATACATTTTCTAATTCTACAAAAAACTCCTTGTATTGAAACGAATATTACCAAAAACTCCATAATTAAACATAAATGGCAAAAATGCCCCCAATCCAAAAGAAAACCCTTACCTCCCATCCCCCGACCATCACTGCTAGCCATTGTCCACCACCTCCCTCAGACGACCATTACTACCTCCGCAATCCCCACCGCCGTCAATCGTCATTTACCGTCTTCGGACACTAGCTCAGACCACCACTGATAAATAATTGATAAATTGAGTTATCCATAAAAAATATTTGATTTTTAATTATATAAAGGGTATGTGACAACTAACTTATCTTTAGTTTAAACATATGAAAAATTGATTTCTCATTTGTTTCAAGGGTATGTTACAACACACTTATGCTTAAATTAAATATATGAAAATTGGTTTCTAAGTCGTTTATAGGGTTTTCGACAATTCATCTTTAAATTTAAACATCTGAGAAATTGAGTATCGATTGTGAAAAATTGAGAGATAAATTTTTTAGTTTTTATACTCAATTATTAAGAAATGAGAAATGAAAGTCTCTGTTTTTTATACTCGGGTGTTAAAAAAATGAGAAACGAATGTCATAAACATTGAGTATCAATTGTGAAAAATTGAAAGATGATTTTATCAGTTTTTATACTTTGTTATGAACAAATGAGAACTGAAAGTCTCAAATTTTATAGTCAGCTGTGAACAAATGAAAAATGAATGTCTCATATTTTTACAAGTAAAAAAAGAAATTTTTATTTCTAGAATTTGAATCATATAATGAGCATACTTGTTTGATTTATATTGAATATACGATTAAAACTGTGGTATCAGATTATTTTTTCGATTTTTAGTTTTTGAGACATACCATTTTAAAATTTTGAGGGAAAAAAGAAGAGAGAGAAAGAGGAGGGAGAAAGGGGATAAAGGGGGAGAAGACAGTTGGGAATGTGATGCGATGATGTCAGCACGCGTATGGTGATGTGAGAGAAGGACAATCTTGTCAGGTCAATATACCAATGACTTTTTTGTTAGTTTCAATAATGTTCGTCTTTTTTTTTTCTGTAATTTTCACTTGGCATAAGGGCTTTTTGGTAAATGCCTTATGGAGAAACTATTTAATTGAGAAACTCATTTTTCCTTACAATTGAGAAGTATGTTTGTTTTGAGTTATTATAAATGTGTGAAAAGTTAACAACAAAATTGCTTGTCATAGCGGTTTAAGGGAGTCTTTAACTCTCTTGGTCGTGGGAGGTCATGGATTCAGTTCTCACCAACTATATTCATTCTTAAATGGATTTCCAAAGGGAGGGGTGGAGGCGGCAACGATCGGTGGCGGTGGTGGCTAGAGGTGTGAGAGGGAGAAGAAGTGTAATTTAGGGTTTGGGGATGTGGAAATAGTTTTGTCATTTAGAATTAAGAGGGCTAGCGATTCTACAATATTTTTGATTTCTACCCAAGAATCTTAAGATAATTTTTGAAAAGTGTTTTTCTACTAATAAATATCACTACGTGTAAGGGACTTATTGATAAAATCACTTTTTAATTAAGTGCATGAAAAATTATTTTATTTATAAAACCGTCTCAATGTCTTATGAGTAAATCATTAAGTGTGTTTAAATATTTCTACTACTAAAATTGCTTAAAAGCCAATTTTCCTAAATAGAACTAAAAATTAATAATAAGTAATCGTTTAGCTGCAAAACAAAACACGTATATGCAATAGAAATATTTCTTGTGAGATATGTGTACAAATTAAGTGCACATATTTGTTTAGTTAGAATTCATTTGGGAATATATTTGTGGATGGATGCATCAATTTTGCCACTATGTAAAAATTCATTCGATCCTAAATTAGTGTTTTCCCAACTCTTTGGGGGGTATAATATAATATAATAAGATTGTCTGCCCCAAATAAAAAATAAAATCTCAGGTAGAAATTCCATATCTTTATAGCTTTATTAACCTATTTTATTTCATTGTTCCTCAAATGAATACTCCCTCCATCCCACAATAATCCGTAAAAAAAAATCATTTTGGGCGTCCCACAATAATCTGCACTTTTCCAAAATAAAAATGGGGCACACTTCTCTCTACTCACAACACTTTTCAAATTTACTATTCTCTCCACTCATTCTCTCTCCTATTTTACTTTTACAATCACAACACATTACCTTTATCACCTTTTACCTTAATTTCGTGCCAGCACAAAAAGTGCGTAGAATTGTGGGACGGAGGGAGTATTCATTTTGAAAAATTCTTAAATGTATGGTTCACCTAATTTTAATGAGTTGATCTTATTATAATTACAAGAAACTAGTTTTTTTCTAAGTTTAAGGAAAAATATTTTTTTACACCGATAATTAATAATACATGTACTGACATTTTTTTACACTAACACTGACATTGTTTTACTCTATACACTGACACTCTTTTATACTGACACTTAATAATACATGCTCTGAATCTCTTTACACTGACATTATTTTACATTAACACTGATACTTTTTTACAATGACACTTAATAGTACATGCACTGGCACTCTTTACAATGACATTTTTTTACACTAACACTGACACTTTTTTTACACTAATACTGACATTTTTTAAAACAAACGCCGACACTTCTATACAATGGCTGTCCAACGGAAAGAGGAGGAAAAGAAATTTTATCATGGTCTTCGACACCTAGGTCAGGACAATTTTCAAACAAATTGATTCATACACAGTTGCCAGATTTGAAGATCTATTTCAACCTATGTTGATTTCATCTCCAATTTCGCTGATTGACAATGGAGTACATCAACAATTCGTCGGAAATTGATCTGATGAGATGCCGAATACTAAGGCGTTACAGTTACAGAAGAAGACTAAGGCGACAGCGCCGCCGGCGAAGCCGAAGAAGGATGCAGTTCAATCGCCACTGAGATGAGCGCTCTAAATTTAAAAAAAAAAACGTTTTTTCTTATATTAACAAAAAAACGCTTTTTTTTTTTTTTTGAGATTTTGAGAATTTTAATGCTTTATATTATAAATTTGTCTCGATTTCCATCCTTAAATATTTATAAGTAAAATTTGAAAAATATGAATAAAAGTGTGTATTAGGACAAATTAAAAACTCAAAATTGAGCCAAAACTTAGGTAGCAAAATTAACTTAACAAGAATCCGAAACTAAGTTATGGGATCAGATTCTAGATACCCATTTCCAGCATCTAGAAACCTTGTTTCTCCTCGTACATGTATTTGGTTGATCACTCCTTTTTTTAGGCCAACATGTCAAAAATGAGTCACTCATATCCTTTTCCACCAAAATTGCCATGAGACACATATTTTTTCCATCATTTTTTATTGATTCGAAGACTTACACTATTTTTTAAAATAGCATTGGTTGTTAGAGAATATATTTGGGTTGGGTGGCTAAAAAATTGGGTTGAAAAGCCTCCCTCCCTCCCTCCCTACTTGATCTAAGGATGTAATGAATACAATATATTTAAAGGCAATATCAGATATATACCCAAACAACTAATCATGCATTACTAACAATCAGTAGAATGTTCCAAATCCACATTTCATTACTGTAACACACGCTTTCTTTCTTTCTAGTTTACAGATTCCATTTCCATTTCAGTATTCATCTTTGATGCCGACCGTGTGCAACATAATATACTACTCCTTACATTCTTGTAAAAATTTGCTTGTCGGAAACAAGTATTTTTATGGGACGGACAGAGTATGCATGATTCCTCTTAACTTAAAGCAGAGAGAGAGAGAGCAACCAAAGCGTATTTGATTCCCTGATGCAGCAAATTCCTGTTGTTATTGCAGTATGAGTATCTTGTCACTTGTGTAAAAACATGTCCAATTGGGCCAAACCCTCTTCTTTAATTCCTCCACAAATTCAGCTTCATCAATCTAATCAGCTAGAATCATATTTCCTTGATGGAAGCTGATCTCATACATCTCTCTCTCTCTCTCTCTCTCTCTCTCTCTCTCTCTCTCTCTCTTCTCTATCTCTATCTCTCTCTGCCCTGTGGACAACTATATTCCCTCGAATATTGTCCATGGGTACCTGTATACTGACATTTATATTCGAAGCTAGGAATATAAGTTAGGTCCGCAGGGTGCCAACTTTGCATGCTATAAATGTCCAATTCCCTTTGGCATCACCCAAGTATCTTGGAACTCAAAACACCTTCCAACAATCTTCTCACTTCTTTAGGATCATGCTAAGCAAGCTCTGGAAATCACTTGTAAAAATATTTCCTAATAGTCATCAAATTTCAAGTGAATCTGTACACGGAGCCAACTCCGCCGTGAAATGGATCAATTGTGATGCGTGTATGGAAGAAAATAAGGTATGCAAGTGCAGCAAAGCCACCAAGGCTAACAACCTCAAGTTTGTCCTGAACGAGAAAGAAGTGGAGCATCTTGTTGATGCAAACAGTTCTTTCCTTCACTCTGTCATCAACATGGTTGGAATGCTAATAGGTAAGCTAAGTCGCGCCCACTCCAAATAATTTCGGTCTTTGAAATAATATTGAGGTTATATTTATAACTTGTACTCCCTCCATCTCTTAATGAGCGCTCGTTTTTTTTAGCGACATTCTGAAAAAAATAAATTTATACAGGTCTCGGGCAACTATCTACTCCATATGCTTTGGAAAATGGGGGATGGGGTTCGACTTTTCTACTGGTAGGACTCGGAATAGTATGTGCATATAGTTCCCATCTCTTGGGAAAATGTCTTGACAAGAATCCTAAGTCAAAAAACTATACTGATATCGGTCACAATGCATTTGGAACGAGAGGACGGATCATTGCCGCCACATTCATCTACCTAGAGATATTCATGGCACTCGTCTCGTACACCATTTCCCTCCATGACAACATAAGTACGGTGTTTCTAGGAAGCCGTCTTAGGTTTTCGTGGGCCAATTATCTCTCGACATCTCAGACCTTGACTGTGATTGCAGTTTTGGTGGCACTCCCTAGTCTTTGGCTGAGAAATCTTTCTTCTATATCTTTCCTTTCATCCGGTGGAATCGTTATGTCACTTATGATTTTCGTAACGGTGGCATGTACGGCCATTTTTGGTGGTGTCAAAGCTAACCATGCGATTCCAGCTCTTCGGATTCGTAATATTCCTCATATTTCTGGGCTTTATATTTTCAGCTTTGCAGGCCATATTGTCTTTCCTAATATACATAAAGCCATGAAGGATCCTTCAAAGTTCACCAAGGTTTGTAAGCTCATTCCACCATCTTTTTTCTCTTTTTCGAACATAAAATAAAAATAAATATTTTGCGAGCTGGATTCAGATGAACAGACCCAAAAAACTGGTCAGTCAGCGATCACGTAAAACACAATACTACAATAGTAGTTCATTCATATTACCCATAATATATTTTTCATTTTTCAGGTATCTATTGTGAGCTTCACATTGGTGACAATTCTATATACATCCTTAGCATTCATGGGTGCCAAATTATTTGGACCAGAAGTGAATTCCCAGATTACCCTCAGCATGCCTCCTGGACTAATCTTCACAAAGATTGCACTATGGGCAACAGTATTGACACCAATGACCAAATATGCCCTTGAGTTTGCACCATTTGCCATGCAACTTGAGCACCATCTACCTCATTCAATGAAATCCAGAAACAAAATGATCATAAGGGGCGGAATTGGATCAATCTTGTTACTATTAATACTAGCACTAGCACTCTCTGTCCCATACTTTGAGTATGTTCTTGGCCTCACAGGATCACTTGTCAGTGTGGGTATTTGTGTCATTTTCCCTTCGGCCTTCTACGTTAAGATTTTCTGGAGTCAGATTTCAAAGCCAGCTTTGATACTTAACTTAATCCTCATCACTATTGGCGCTGTGCTTGGAGTGTCGGGAACCATTTCATCTTCCAAGTTACTTATAGAAAATTTCCAGAAAACTCACTCGGACTGAATAAACCGAGGATGCTTATTGATGGTAGTGTATGCATATATCATATCTATATAGCTAAAGGAGAATCCATGTATCAGATTAGAAGAATTGAGCTATATAAATAACAAAGTTTCGCCTTTTTTCATTTGCCTACGAGTAAACCCTTTTGCTTATGCCAAAAGGTGTTGCGTGGCTGCCCTAACACCAAAAATATGTTCGGCACAATTTGTTTATCCTACCATTAAATTGTGATGTAGCTAATCAGGAAATGCTAACAAGTGTTCTTGGCGCACATCTACGCAAAAAGAAAAAGAAACTTAAGTGAATTAAAGTAGCTCTTCTATGGCATTGCTTCGTTAAAGTCAGTACACTACAAAGCAGCATGGATTTATTCAGAAGCCAGAGGACTTATTTCGCAAACCTCGTTAATAAAGCCAGAATCCATTGGAAATAGAAGCAATTCCCGCTGTTGTTTAGAAAGCCGAATCCCTTTGGTCTTTTACTTCCACAAGCTTGGCTTCACCACTGTAATCTCCATGAAAATGCCATTGTAGAAGGTCAGGCATTCCACTAGACCAACTCCCAGTAATCTTGAGGCAGATCTCTACAAAGAGAGGCCAAGAAAGGGCAACCTAAGCTTCTAAGACTATTTTTCTGCAAACCTCAGTATTAAAGTGCACAATATTATTATCATTTCCCACATTGCCCCTAAACAATTATTTTTTTCTTAATATTCCATATATGCTTCAAAAGACTATTTTTCTGGTAATTTTATTGTTATTCTATAAGAAATGCACAAACCAGGTTCCGTGCAGGCGAGTAGCCCAGAACCAACTATGGTGATAGTAACATGATAGACCATTAGGTAGAGATAGATGGATAAGAACTTTCAGATGAATAATGGAGTGCATTAAATGAAACAAGTACAAGTGTGATGAGATGAGATGAGATGAGCTAGTTGCATTAGCAAAATGAGTTGTGCAAGAAGAATTATGTCATACTCCCTCTGCATTAGCAAAATGAGTTGTGCAAGAAGAATTATGTCATACTCCCTCACTCCCCTAAATGAATGTCGAAAAAAAAAATTCAAATTTGAACTTGATCCTGAGGCATTGGAATCTAGTTCGGAAGACATGATCGAGTCAAAATGATTGAAGAAATCAGAGGGTTCAATAAATGAAGTTGTTTCAATGAACAAAACCCTAAATCGCAGATTGCGATCAAATTTGACATGAAATTTATGAATCAGGCAGTCGAATCAAAGATCGGTCTGCTCTAATACCATATCAAAATTGATTACACAAGATAGAACATTATTGAGTCTGAATCTGATTGAATTGTGATGAGAATCACAGAATATGAATGTAGATAGAAAATGCTACAAACATATGGAGGGAAAAGTACGTCTGATCTAACTAACTACTACAACAGACAAATCGTCTTTACATACTCTATCACAATTACATTACTAACCTCACTATTTACAATAAAGCCACTAACAACCGTAACAACCAAAACTACTGATATAACAACTTCGGTTAGTGCCAAACGATGCCGTTTGTATGTATAGCTGTCTTGGCCAAATATTGAGCTATGATGCAGTACATCTCTTTGGTGATAGCATTCACATTGGCCACATCATCATGAGATTCAGTACTATCAATAGCACTTTTCCTAATGTCATAAAATCTACCAGTCACCAAGTCTAGTGGTGAAGTCTGCAAAAGAAATGTGCAACGATTGTTCACCTCAAACCTGGGTTGGATTAACATGGCTTTTTCTTCTCTAGGACTCAGTAACAAGGAAATACGAGCCCTGTGCTACCATTGACAGCAGGAAATCAGGCATTATATTTATAAAAGTAAAATAATCTTAACTTACGCATTATGTACGGTAAATTCATATCTGTACATCAATTATCTAAATATCCTAGTAAGCGGAAAGAGATACAAAATAAAGTATATAGCCATTCAGAAATTCTTAAAGTGAAGCATTTTCTTGAAAATACCTTCCATACTCGCAACAATATACCACCGGTGGCACAAAAATGTTGTGGTTGTGTCTTGGTACTTGGTAGGAAATAAAACAATATTTTGAAGCTCCCACAATAGTATGGCAGATAGCACTGCAGCTCTCTACAGGAGGCATGTCACTTTGTTGGATGGGTAATGATGTGGAAGCCCAAAGGTGACAGTAAAATCTCAAATCAGTTGCACTTTCGCTAACATATGTCATATAGGGCAGAGAAGACAACAGTACTTTACATGACCAGCCTGCTGCTATATATGTGTGCGTGTGGATTCAGCTGAAAGAGTTCTGAATGAGATGTGTGTATAGGGGGGGAGTATGCTTCTGTCGTACATTTGTTAGATCTCAAAGAAAATCATAGTCTCTTAAGAGACCACTAGAAAGGGTATGAATTTATTCCCCAGGTAATAATTCTTGATAAACTTATGCTCCCTACATGCCAAATGAATCAACTCTTTGTTTGTCTGATGTTTTCTAAAGATCAAGTAGCTTTGGTCAACCGTTCAAATTACCCTACTGAGATAATGTACCATAAGTTTAAAATGGTGACATTCTTATTTTCATCCAACCATTGTTTTCAGAAAGATTCTGATATTATCCCTGTAGTCTGAGTGCCTTCTGAAATGGTTACACTCCTCTCCTCTCCTCTCAGACAAGAAAACATGACCAAAATAGCAGGACGGAAGTAAATGGTTTCTTTAGATAATTACTGAGTTGGAAGGAAAACCCAGGTTTTCTTAGAAAATATCAGTTTAGTTTTTATACAAACTTGACATTATGCACACAACACAATGTAGACATAATCAAGAGCGGAATGGTACAGATACGAACCATATAACCACAATGATGCTAAGAACCAACTTGATAAATAATTAAGACAAAAAGAAAGCTATATCACTTAATAACCAAAAAAAAGTAATCTGAAAAAAGAACTATACTTGATTACCTGAAATCTGGTGTTGAAGACATCCGGCACATCAGCAAAAATAATATCCCACATAAGATTCCCATGAAGTGATAAGGATCTCCTCAGCCATGCCATCTTGGATCTTTTGTAGGAGGGATTCTATAGAACTTTTCCTAACTTCATAAAAGCTACCAGTCTCTGAGTCCAGTGATGAAGTCTGCAAAAGAAAACATGCAACAATTATTCACCTCAAACCTGGATCAGACTAACATGGCTATTTCTTCTCAAGGACTCGGTAACAAGGAAATACGAGCCAATGTGCTAATATTGTCAGCAAGAAATTAGGCGTTATATTTATAAGAGTAAAATAATTTTATATTATGCATTATGTATGATAAAATCATCTCCGAATTCCAATTATTTTAATGTCCTATTGAGCTGTAAGAGATACTAAATAAGTTATATAGCTGTTCAGAAATTCTTAAAGTGAAGCATTAGCTTGAAAATATCTTCCACAATCAAAATGATATTACCACAGGTGGCACAAAAGCGATGTGTTGGTTTCTTGGTACTTGGTAGGAAATGAAACTATATTTTGAAGCCCCAATAATAGTATGTAAGATTGCACTGCTGCTCTTGACAGGAAGTATGTCCCTTTGATGGATTGGTAATGATATGGAAGCCCAAAGGTGGAAGTTGATTCTCACAGCAATTTCATTTCTGCTAACATGTCTTATTGGTCTGAGAGGACAACAGTACTTTACATTGACCAGACTCCCATATATGTGTGTGTGTGTAGATGCAGCTGAAAGATAGAGAGAAAAGGTTTCTGAATGAGATCTCTGCATGTGTGTGTTGGGAGGGGGGAGTATGCTTCTGTAGTACATTTGGGTGAACTCAAAGAAAATTATATTCTCTTAAGAGACCTCTGGAATGAGCAGGAATTTCTTCTCCTAGTGACAACTCTTGCCAAAATGAATTGCACTTCTTGGTTTGTCTGACAAAATATTTTCCAAAAGATCCAAGTAGCTTTAATCAACCTTCCAAGTTACCCAGCTGAGATAATGTACTACATTTGAATTGGACATTTCTTATTTTCCCCGAACTATTGATTTCAGAAAGATTCTGATCTTATTCTTGTATTCTGAGTGTCTTCTGAAATGGTTACGTTCCTCTCAGACAAGAAAATATGATATAAACATCAAGACAGGACTTAATGGTTTCTTTAGATAATTAACGTGTCGGAAGGAAAAAGCAGTTTTCTTAGAGAATAGCAGTTTCGTCTAGATAGACTGACCTTATGCACACACAACACATTGTAGACATAATCCAGATGCAAAATGGTCATATAAGTACCATATAACCACAATGATGCTGAGAATCAACTTCATAACCAAATTAAAACAACAAGAAAGCTATATAACTTGATAACCAAAAGAAGTGATTTGGAAAAAGAACAAAACTTGAGTACCTGAAATCTGGTGTGGAAGACATCATGTCACGTCAGCAAAAATAGTATCCCACATAAGCCGAAAATTGTCAACTAAATGCCACTTTCCGTCTGTACACCTTGCTAACCACTGCCTTCTCCAGTATAATAATGCAGAGCAAGCCGCTCCACTCTTCACTGTTCTCTATCTTTACCATAGAACCTGCTCTCCATCCATATTTCAGATTTCAATGGTCTCCCTTCAACATGAACCTAAATAATCATGAAGGGAAAGTTGTTAAGCTATAACTATAACAACAGAGGTTAAAATGTGATACATAACAAACCTGCATTACTATTTTAAAAGTAACAACTGAGAACTTAACTTATATCAACCCCGGCAACCACCAACTCCGGCGACCTCTCCGGCGACCAAACAACTGAGAACTTAACTTATCAGTAAGTTCTCAATAGTCAACTAAACTTCTAATAACATAATTAACTCCGGCGACCACCAACTCCGGCGACCTATCCGACGACCAAACAACTGAGAACTTAACTTATCAGTAAGTTCTCGGTTGTCAACTAAAATACTAAAAACACGATCAACTACGGCGATCACCAACTCCGTCAACCAAACAACTGAGAACTAATCAGTAGTTCTCAGTTGTCAACTAGATTACTAAAAACACGATCAACTCTGGCGACCACCAACTCCGGCGACCTTTCCGGCTACCAAACAACTGAGAACTTAACTTATCAATAAGTTCTCAGTTGTCAACTAAACTACTAATAATACGATTAACTCCGATGACCACCAACTTCGGCGACCAAACAACTGAAAACTTAACTTATCAGTAAGTTCTCAGTTGTCTCTACTAAGAACACGATCAACTCCGGCGATCACCAACTACGGCGACCAAACAACTGAGAACTTATCAGTAAGTTCTCAGTTGTCAACTAAACTACTAAAAACACGATCAACTCCGGCGACCAAACAACTGAGAACTTATCAGTAAGTTCTCATTTGTCAACTAAATTACTAAGAACACGATTAACTCCGGCGATCACCAACTCCGGCGACCTCTCCGACGAACAAATAACTGAGAGCTTAACTTATCAGTAAGTTCTCAATTGTCAACTAAACAAATAAGAACACGGTCAACTCCGACGGCAACTAAACAATTGAGAACTTATCAGTAAATTTTGTCAACTAAACTACTAAAAACACGATCAACTTCGGCTACCACCAACTTCGGCGACCTCTGCGGCGACCAAACAACTGAGAACTTAAATTATCAGTAAATTCTTAGTTGTCAACTAAAATACTAAAAACACGATTAAATCCGGCGAACACCAACTCCGACGACCAAACAATTAATAACTTAATTTATCAGTAAGTTCTCACTCTTTCTATTCAATTTCAAAAATTTAGTTTTGCAATAATATAATAAACTCTAAAAAATGAAAATAATGTTTTCAATGATATTTTTGTCAGATAATTATGTAAATGAAAGAAAAATAAATAACATAAAAATAAAATTATAATTATAATTATGTAAAAAGAACAAGTGTGGAGATTATTAATTAAATTAATGTGACACTTTACAAAAGAAAAGAAATGAAAAGGACTACTAGTACTTTATCTTGCCCATATCTCGCTCTGGGTAAAAAATCCAACACCAAAAGTGACTAAAAAATCCAACAGCTTCAGCGATGCTCAGATTCACGCAAGGCCAAGTTCAGATTCCGGTGAGGTAATTCAGTTTTCTGCTTAGATTCCAGTGAGAAGAAAACTTACAGAGGAGGCCCAAGATATGAAGAAGTTGCCAGAATAGGACGACCGGAGATAATGCTGATGGAGACGCCGGAGATGGAGGGCTTAGAGCAAATTGGCAACGATGTCCTTGTGGAAGAAGACAGTTGCTGCTGGAATATCGCAGGGAGATAGAGGAAACGGCGGTGGAAAAGAGGTAGATCGCCGGAGAGGGGAGTTTTCGACGGGGAAACGGAGAGTTCTCTGGAGTTGCAGATCTGGCCGGTGTGGTGAGGTCGCCGGAGTAATAGGTCGCCAGAGTAGAGGAGGTGGACGGTCGTCGGAGTAATAGATCGCCGGAGTTGGGGGTGATTTTCGCCGGAACTGGAGGAGGGGAGGGGTTCGCCGGAATTATGGTGACGGGAGAGATGGAGTAGAGAGAAAAACTTAGAGAGAGAAAGTGTGTGTGTGAGAGAGTGTGTGTGACGTGGGAATGGGAGGGGAGGGGAGGGAGGGGTGCAGTTATTTTCATTTTAAGATATTATAAATAGAGTAATGGATTACTCCCTCCGTCCCCTAAAACATTACCCCTTTTACTATTTTGGACGTCCCACTTTAAAGTCTCACTTTCCTAAAAAGAAAATTTTTTAATACTTCTTTATTCATGGGACCCACTTGTCATACTCACAACACTTTTCAAATTTACTATTCTCTCCACTCATTCTCTCTCCTCCCACTCACAACACATACTTTAATAACATTATTCCTTATTTTCCGTTCTCAACAGTAAAGGAGTAAAGTTCTATGAGACGGAGGGAGTATATGGTTAATTTATTTTAAAAGTAAGATTAGGAGGTAGAGTTGTTAATTTCACTAGTGAGTAATTTGTTGAAATTCGACGGGCATATTGAGGCTAATTATTCAAGGCACTTTTCTTTATCCTTCTTTCATGCGAGATACGGTGAGCCAAATCTTGTGGTTCACTTTCCGGCGTGCAGAGTTACCCTTCATTCTTGGCCTACTATTGTCCCTCACTTACACAATTTTTTTATCAAAATTCAATCCAGTTAATAAATAAATAATATGCAACGTTTATATTTAAATAAAAATGTATACTTGATTTACATAATTTTAATAAATTTCTAGTAAATTAATTATCCGACTGATAACATCTTTCTTTTAATTAGTTATGTGTAGTGCACATGACGAATTAAACATGCAAAACTCATTTTTTTAACTCGTTTGACTAATCTCAATTAAAATATTAACGAATCGCACCTAAAAATTATCACGACCTAACTTCGTTTTGTTTAAGGTCAATGATCCAATTTAATTTAACAATTGGATTTCTTAAAATATTCTTACACAAACCAATTATCTTATGCAGAAATTTGTGTCCTGGCGTCGAAAGTTATACTCCTACTTTCTTAGAAGTGTAATTTGCCGTTGACATTCTCAATAATTCTATTAAAAAATTGAATGAGAATGTCTTGAATTAAGTTTTTATTGTAAAAAAATTCTATCAATAAATACCTCAATTTGGAACCAGAAAGAAAGCATGGTGATGTCGTCTTGGTTCTATAAGCTTCTCATTGCTGACAAGTTATAAGTTTTGCCACTTCGAGGAATTAAGAAAATTATTGTGCAAAAATGTGCATTTGATAGCAAATGGATGAAAACCATTGTGCACTACATAACAACGTAAAAGACCTTCACTGCATGACAGGTTATTATTCAATTTACTCAGAAACAGAAAAGATAATATAGCATAAAGATTTCTTGTACCTTGGCACAAGTAGAAACTAAATTCGAGTTCAATGCAAACTATTCATGAATGAAGAAAATGTGCATAAAAAGCTAGGATGCAGAAACAAATAGCAAGTCTTCCACATCTTCTGTTGTCTCTGGGGTCAATGAATGCAGATTTCCCAGAAAAAAATGATAAATTTGGTTTATCAATGTTATGTTTATCAATGCCTCAATATGTAAATTTGGTTTCTTCTTGTGGATCCTATAAGAAAAATTAGAAAACACCAATTCTATAAAATAAGATGACTGAAGCAAAAAACTCTAACCAGAAAAAGGAATTATTCATATCAGAATAAAGGGCCTGTTTGGTAAAACTGAAAATTAAGCTCTGAAAATGTAGAGCTGAAAATTAAGAGCTGAAATCATTAAGTTGCTGAATTTTGAAGACTTATGTTTGTTTGATAATGACAAACCACTTACATCTGAATTTTCAGAATTTCAACTCAACATTTAAAATATTATATGAATAATATTTATGATTTTATAATAAAATAAATTCATTATTGACATATACATTATTATTATTATTATTATTATTATTATTATTATTATTATTATTATTATAAGTAAATTTTAATCTTATAATATTTAAATATTTTTATTTGTACTTTCTTTATCCCATAATAATATTTATCTTGATTAGTTTGGTAAATATGATCACAAATGTTGACAAATAATAAAAAAAAATTATATAATGATACTTTAATAAAAATATTATTAAATGTTAATATTAAAAAAAAAAATTATATTTTCATACTTGGTCAAATATAATTTGTATGAAAAGAAAAAATATTTCAATAAAAGGAAGTAACAATAAATAAATAAATAAAATATGTTGATGTGTGGAACAGTGACAGAAGAGGGTGGCCTCCCAGTGGCCAAGCTGCCTTCAATCCAAGGGCGGATATCAGTTTCATCGAAATTTGACCGGAGATATCCCCTGGTGTTTACTGAGTCAATCTTTTTAAAATTAAAAGAGCACAAAATATTTTCATATGTGCAAATATTTTTCTTAATTGTTTTCCTTGAAGATCCTTAATTAATGTGACAGATTGTTATTAGCTTCAATTTTTCAAAAAAACATTGTTTTTTTTTTAATTTTGGTCAAGAATCTTTTTGTTAATTACCTTCAATTTAATACAATGCACCAAAAGATTGTATGATATACCGACATATTACTTATTTCAATGTAAAGTTAATAATTTAGTTTCTTGTTCCAACTTGTACATATTTGAAAACTAATAAAGTTCACATTTTTTATTTCAGAATAATCAAAAATAAAAAATATATAACTTCAATTTTTCAAAAAAACATTGTTTTTTTTTAATTTTGGTCAAGAATCTTTTTGTTAATTACCTTCAATTTAATACAATGCACCAAAAGATTGTATGATATAACGACATATTACTTATTTCAATGTAAAGTTAATAATTTAGTTTCTTGTTCCAACTTGTACATATTTGAAAACTAATAAAGTTCACATTTTTTATTTCAGAATAATCAAAAATAAAAAATATATCAATTAAATCACAGTCTACCAATTAAAATTTGTTCAACAATCCCACTCAATCTACCCACGATAATGTCAACCGGGTAAGAAATAGCAATTACTGTAAGGGGTATTAAACCAACACAACCTGCTCAATTGTAAAACATAGAATCAAATGTTTGAAATAAAATGCTAATCTCTCCTTATTTCTTGCCTACTTATCTAATTTCTCCTGCTTGATTTGCTTGATTCCCTTATTAACGGATAGTTGAACCTCCTCATCATTAGATATGTTGTTCAACAAACGCTTACTTGGAGTTATGGATGTCGAAGAATTGTCCCCCATAGATTCCAAGGGTGTATTCTACATAAAGATAAAGTTAAATAAAATAGTTAAATAACATGTACAATCTAAATAATAATGAAGATTATATAAAATCTATATGTCGAGTCAATTCCACAAATATTATTAGTCAAGATTGACACATTTTCATCATAACTAAAATCAAATAAAAAAAGGGTAGTAGAAGATAAATAAATGATACTTAGGAATTTACCTCGTTATTACCGTTCAAGTTGGACATATTTTCATTTACATGATTCGGTTTGGAAGCCACATCCTGCAACTTAAAACAATTAAAAGTCAAATATATAACATAATATAGATAGCTAATGTGATGTGATGTGGTTTATACTTACATCGGAATTTATGAGTGATAAAAATTGCGTCATGATGTTGGTATTCTATGTTACTCGCTTCACTGTGAAACTTCGTTTCTCGTCGGGGGTATCTTTAGTTCTTTGGTCTACCTCAACTCTGAACAAACATTGCCTTCCAAACAAATTTCGAAAAGCTTTTGACAGTTGGTCCTCCTACATAGGAACAATATTTTTTATTATATGAAATAGTATTAGCACCTTTTATAAAAATGTCAAAATTAATTAAGTACCTCTGAAATATCAGCAAGAGCTATCTGTAAGTACCCCAATCTGGATCACACCCTTTCACACACACGGGAAACACCGCAGACTCATCAACACAGTCTCGACGACCCCTCTCACTCAAAACCCTCTCTAAACCCCCAATCAAACCAAGGGAGGAGCCTTTCTGGGATAAAAAGGGACAAAAGGACCTTTCGGGAATTTTCAGGAAATTGGGAAAGCAATATTGGTCCGTACGGACCTCTTTGTTGTCATAATTACTGAATCTCCTTAAAGTCCACAATATTCCCTCAAATCCCGGGGAAAATGATTACTCCCCTGCAGAGTTGGTCCGTACGGACCTCTTTGCATGCAAGATGGTCCGTACGGACCTTATTGCTCAGGGGACACCATAATTGCAAATATTCCTCCATCATCACAGATTCCCTCAAATCGAGGAAAACCAAAAAACTGGATTACCAGGGAGGTCCGTACGGACCTCTTTGCACCAAATCTGGCACTATAAATAGAGGGCTCCCCCTCCTCATTTTCACACACCTCCCACTTCTCTCTTCCTCCCTAGGCCTTCTGGCTTCCCCTCTAAGTCCTTTCGAGGCATTCCCGGCCCCTTTCGGATCCTTCCGAGGCCTTCCGAGCTCCCTTGTGGTGCTCCGAAGCCTCCCCGAGCGCTCCCGAGACGCTCCCGCGCTGCCCCGAGGCACTCTCGAGGTACTCTGAGGCCCCTCGTGGTACTCCGAGGCCTTGCCTGGTCTTTCCACGGTGTCCCGGCTCTTTCCGAGTCAAACCGACGATCCCAAACCACGCCGAAACTCTGCCCGAGTGACTCCTGCCACCACAACGCACGCCGAAACTCTGCCCGAGTGACTCCTGCCACCACAACGCACGCCGAACCTCTGCCCGAGTGACTCCTGCCACCACAACGCACACCGAACCTCTGCCCGAGTGATCCCGACGATCCCCACGCACGCCGAACCTCTGCCCGAACGCAGCCTACAACCTCAACTCACGCCGAAACTCTGTCCGCAGACAACCGGTCCCTCCCGAAGCAATCCCGATCCATACCGAAACGCTACTCCGACCTCGAACACTATTCCCCAGCGGAAGACAGACACGAACCAACATTGGTAAGGCTTCCTTCCTATACTATTTCAATACATTTCCATACATAGCATACAATGTAGACATCCGATACAGCATGCATTTTTAAAAGCACACACACACACACACAACATTTAAAGGATATTAGGGGTATCCGATAGACTCGTTTTACGAGGCTACTCGGGTGAGCTCTAATATTCTAATATTCTCTTCCCGGGGAGTCATCTGACCTCCGAACTCAAAATCTCATCACACAAAAAACAGTTTAAAATTATCTTTAAACTGATGCCCTTTTTCAATGTTTTGGGCTTAATAAAAACGGCGTGGCGACTCTACAAAACAAAAACGGCGAGACACATTCGCTCCAACGCGAAAGATGCCAGATGCCGGGGCGCGATTGCGCTGCCTCTCGGATCCGGGTAATTTCAGTTGGCGACTCTGCTTCCCAAATTTTGTTTTAAAAACTTTTAAACAAAACAAAAGATTTTTAAAACGATGATGAGGGTCAAACTTTCATTTTACCCCTTCCTTTAACTGTTGTGTGTGTGTGCACGTGCTTCGTTTTTATTTTACAAAAAAATAAAAATAAAAATAAAAAAAATGCATCAATATACATCTGTGCATACATTTAAAATTCTTCAAAAACTTCTGTTTTACTCAGAAAAAGAATTTTAGAGACCGCACACTACGCGCACCGTCGCCTCGGTTACACCGCACTCTACTCACACCGCCGCCTCTGTTACACCGCACGCTACGCGCACCGCCGCCTGATACACCGCACACTACAACCCTTAACCCGAGTGGTCTCGGTTGCGATCCGTTAGGTCTTCCTAGGCCTCTTGGACGCGCACGGATCATTCCAAACATCCCATCCTAGCCAAGCGTCAACCCCGCACGTTTGAGTCTTGAGTCACACTCTGTCCGCACTCGGTTGGTTTTTACCACCGTGTCATACACTGGATACATATACCATGCCGGCCATTTTCTCGAGTCAAGGCTCGGAACTCAAGATCCTTGCGCAAGCAAAGCGATGAAAGGTCATGCTAAAATCTTGACCCGATCTTGATTTCCGAAGCTACACCTGCATCGATGTTCCGTCCCGGATATACATCCATGCTCGCATGACACCATGTCATCACGCTGATACGTCGGCCATGACGATATGACCCGCCTAACGCCTAACGTCACGCTGCATCCCTTGCGCAAGCAAGGTAAAGAGAGGTCATGCCGAACTCTTGACTCCGATCTTGACTCAGTGGCCGGCTTGGTTCACTATTCACATGGCTAACGCATCAAAACGAACATGACAGCTCGGTCCTTAGGTTCGATTTTTCTTTTAGGCCGGTGGAAACCGCTTGCACTATAGGACCCTCGCCTCGGGCCGTCCACCCCGGGATGTCGAAATACGGGTGCAAAACGAGGGGCTTATAGCCGCACGTATGGTCTCCATCGACCCAGGATCTAGCATAGTTGCGAAAAACAAGAGCAATCTTTTCCAACCTACCTAGGATTCTACGAGAAAACATGTTTTAAGTAAATTAAAACAAAAAAAAAATCAAAAATAAAAGAAACGGAAACCGCATGCCACGTGAGCTTTCCCCTTTTATCCCGTTAGGCCATTCCCATGTCTAAACCTTGCCCATCACCCTCCAACCTAACAGAGAGTGGTCGAGAGTACCCGGAACCCGTCTCCCAAAGTCAAAACAGCAAGGTCCTACCACCTCTGTCACCAGACACCACAATTCCCCATGGCCAAGTCATGGATAACAACGATGAGAACGGGACCTTACCCCCAAGAAATTTCCCAACACTGGAAGAAGTTTGGCAGTCCTCATGGCTATTGAGAAACGTCAAGGTGAGCAACAAGCTCGATCGAAGGTGCCATGCACCACTTCGGAACATTAGCCACCCAACTACCTGGGGCTTCCCAAGTCATGATCGCTCCTATGACCTTTAACATCTCTCATTGTCTCCCGTAAGTCAACCTCGTTACCCTCATACGAGCCATGCAATTATGACGTGAGGCCACAAGACCTTCCGCAGGAAAGCTTGCCCATCCAGCCTCTCCCGAGGTCCCGGTACCACCGCCGAACAACGAACACATCTCGTGGGACGTCTCGCGATTGTAAGGCTTGTCCTGGAAATGGAATTCCGTGATGCAATGAACGAGGGCCGTCCTCGACGAAAGAAGAAGCTATCTTCTCAACAAAAACTGAAAAAGAGGTATGAATCCGGTGATCCCACAAATGGAACCCTTCGAGAACCCTCGTGAAAGTTTGACTACTATGTCATCTACTCCAAGCAAATCTCCCCTGCCTAGTTCTCGCACAGGCCACGGCAATGTTTGCTCCATGATCACCGGGACGAGCTTCGCACCGCCACCGAAGGCCCGAAGGTCCGTATAATCCAACCCCGTCTTGGGAAGATCTCAAAGCCACTATTGATGCTTCAAGAAAAGCCATGACAGTGGGAACGAATTGAAATGCGCAGCCCGGCCTTACGCCAATCGTGCTCCTCCCACTACGTAAATAGGAGAGACAAGCAAAACCATAAGTCCAGAGGTGAATGTTCGACACGTTCCTGGCCAAATCCCAAAGTGAATCCTCCACGGACGTAACAAAAGGCCGCCCATACCTCGAGCCACGAACCGAAAAGGGACCCTACGCCAAAGAAGCCGAAACCTTGGACCCGAAGGTTGAAGATCCTGCCTTGACACAAACTCAAGCGCACTCAGCTAACATCTCACTCCGGTCCTTACTCACTTCATCTTACCCGCACAAGCTCAAGTTGGAAGAAAGCTCCGGCCTGCACCATGGTTCCCATCACAGTGACACCCGATGAAGCAGCTCGTATGATTGGCAACGTCAATTACAAAGCAATATCATCACCTTCACAGAGCTCGACCTTCCAAAATTTGGGCCGACCATAACGAGCCTCTCTACATAACAGCTCAACCGGACGAGCGTCGTCTCCCACGGGTGTTGGTAGATGGGGGATCATCCATGAACGTCCTTCCACCCAAAATGATGGATTTGCTAGGGATCAAAGCAATCGATCTAAAGCCCTCGACTCGTGCAATCAAGGCATACGACTCAACATCCCGCCCAGTCCTGGGAATAGCCACCTTCAACCCGTGGTTTGGAAAAAAATGGTCCCGACAGATTTCCAAGTCATCGACATCCCAATCACATTCACTGCCATTTTGGGACGCCCTTCGCTACACCCGTATCAATGGGGTGGCATCCACTCTTCATCGCTGCGTAAAGTTAGTCCAAGGAACGGATCTTACCATCATCTACGGTGATAGCATAGTCAACGAAAGGACCGAAACAAACGGCGTCCCTGGGTCTTAGAAATCAAACCCGACGATGATGGCATGATGCTAACAGGGTTCACCATCGAAAGCCCAAAGGCCCAAGTGTGCCACATAGACCTCGCCTTTGATTTGGGACAAGATCCCTCCCCCGATGAAAATGATGAAGCACATGAACTACATCCCGGGCTCGGCTTGGGAAAACGCCATCGTGGCACTCAACAGATCATCAATATCAAAGAACAATACCCCGCATGGCCCGGGATACTCTCCTACTCCCGAACACATTGCGGAGGACAAGCGAGCCGCACGAAAACGCTCCACGTATAACAAAAGAGGCTTCGCACGCAATCTCCGATCTTCGTCCCATGCCTTCGACATGACCAAGTACTTCACAAGGAAGGCCGGCAACTTGGAAGGAGATCCGTAAAAGGGAACAGAGGCCGATCGGGCCGCCAAACAAAGCCGGCCGACAACCATGGACAAGCTCCAGCAGTAACCTCGGCAAGATTCGTAGGCCTCAAGCCAAATCCCGTCCGAAGAGCATTCCTCGACACACCGCCCCCGCCGGGATCCACAACCACCACTATTCACAATGAATTTTGGTTCGAAAAAACTCCCTCTTTGGCGGAAGAATTCGAAAAACTCTCTCGTCAACACTCCCGCCTTCAACAAGCGGGACGAGTCCGCATTCGAGCTAGTAATGCCCAAGACAAAAGCAAGAGACTCCGCAGACGATGCTTGGGACGAACCACCGCTCCACCTCGCTTCTTCAAAGAAGAAATCGAGATGCCGGATCTAATCGATTTTGTTTCGATAACTCGTGATAGCAATGATCGGGAACGGTGACATAAAGCCTTTCAAGCCCCATCTCCTATCAAGCTCATTGCCACTCAATAACCGGGCCACATTCTCCGGACCTACCGCCGCAAAAAGGACATGATCGAACAACTTGGTCCGACCCTCGAGTCCTAGAGTCTAGTGTCAAAACTCATCCCGAGTCCATTAGCTTTGAATTTGAGTCTCTCGAGTCATCCGATGGCCTCACGCCGTAAGATTACGAACTCATTGCCAATAATGTATTCACGTATGCTCTTAATGAATGCTTCGATCTTTCCGAGTATCCTCTCATTGCATCTTTAACAACCGATAAATTAACTAACACACAAACAGCTAATAACGATTCACTTGATAAAGAAGCGTACACATTAAACGAACAATACATTAAGCACATCTTTAAGCATGTTGTCAAACGAGAGAAAACCGGGCCCAAGCCGCCGAGGAGGTTTTAACCAAAGTGAATTTGGGAACTCGCCGAAGAGCCAAAAGAGACGCAAATCGGAAGTTTCTTCACCGGCACAGAGCAAGACGCATTGACCGCACCGCCAAAGAGTTCGTGGATGTGTTCGCTTGGTCTTACCGAGACATGCCCTGATTAGATCCTAACATTGTAGAGCACCGGATCCCTCAATCCCGAGGCTAAGCCCATCAAGCAAAAGCTACGCCGAATCAAGCCGTAATGGTCTTTACAAGTCAAAGAGGAGATCGAAAAATGCTCCGCGTCGGCTTCATCAGTGGTGATCGAGTACCCCACATGGCTCTCCAATATCGTCACGGTCACCAAGGCCAATGGAAAAGTACGCCGCTGCGTGGACTTCCGAGATCTCAACAAAGCAAGTCCCAAGGACGATTTTCCACTACCCAACATCGACATGTTGGTAGACACTACAGCCCAATTTCGAAGTCAAGTCCTTCGTGGACGGTTTTGCCGGCTACAATCAAATCAAGATGGCCGAAGAAGACCAAGAAAAGACAAATTTTCACAACCCCTGGGAACCTATCGCTACACAAGAATGCCGTTCGGACTAAAGAACGCCGGGGCTACCTACCAACGGCAAAGAACCGCCCTCTTTCCACGATATGATCCACAAAGAGATCGAAGTGTACGTCGATGACATGATCGTTCACTCAAAGGGATCGACGAACAACACCTCACGCACCCGAGAAAATTCTTCAATCGCCTCCGAAAACACTCAATGAGGCTTAACCCCGCCAAATGCACATTCGGGGTTAGCCGAGGCAAGGTTTCTTTGGGATACATGGTCACCGAGAGAGGCATCGAGGTGGATCCTCAAAAGATCAAAGCTATCATCGAAATGAGACCACCGCAAACTCGCACAGAGGTGAAAAGCTTCATGGGCCGCCCGCAATATATCGCCCGCTTTCACAACCACCGACCTCTATATGCGAGCCAATCTTCAAACCGATGAAGAAGAACGCCGACATCGAATGGAACTCGTAATGCCAAGATGCCTTTGAAAAATAAAAGCATACCTTGTGAGTCCTCCGATTCTCTCGTCCTCCCCACGAGGAAAGCCACCGTTGCTATACCTAATCGTGACCGACACCGCAGCTGGAGCCATGCTCGTCAAGAAAAGAAGGAGTCACGGGTCGAAAACGCCATCTACTTCGTCGCCGAAAGTTTCAAGGCAGCGAACTCAATTACTCAGCCTCGAGAAAACTCCGCGCAGCTTGGTATGGGTTGTCGGGAAACTACGGCACTACATGCGCCGCACACGGTACACTTGGTTTCCAAAATGGACCCGGCCAAGTACCTCTTCGACAAACCATCTCTCGTCAATGAGGCTCGCCAAATGGTCTTTCTTCCTAGCGGAATTTGACATCAAGTACGTAAACCAAAAGTCAATCAAGGGACGGGCCATGGCCGAACAACCGGGCCGATTTCCCAACCGACGAGGCTCGAGGCCCCGAACCACAATTTCCAGACGAGGGAATCTTTCGCAATCGAAGGCGAAAATCGATGGCAACCGTTCTTCGACTGAGCAAACAACAAAAAGGGAAACGGCATCGGTATGCTCTTGGTAGATCCCAAGGACGAGCACACCCCACCGCTATAAAGCTCAATTTCGAGGTAACCAACAATGCCGCCGAATATGAAGCTCGCGCCGCCGGACTACAAGCCGCACTCGAGAGGAATGTCCGTAAACTCGAAGTTTATGGGGACTCACCTTGATCATCAACCAAGTCTCCAACAAATGGAAAACCATAGACCCGTGCTTGCAAAAATACTACGCCCGCATGGAGGACCTCATCACACACCCGAAGAGGTCACCTTCCATTACTTGCCAAGAGACCGAAACAAGTTTCAAGTGACGCCTTAGCCACCTCGGCTTCCCTCGTGGAAATCCCCGAAGGAAAAGCAATCAAACCCTTCAAAGTCGGACGAAAGGAAATTCCCGCCTACCGTTGTGAGATCGAACCGTAACCTAAGCCCGTCAATGAGCCATGGTATAATCCAGATCTTCCAATACCTCAAGAACGGGAAACCACCTTCATGAACAAGGAAGACCCACACACGTAAGGGGTCAAAACCAAGAGCATCATGGCCCTAAAACGCCTCGCTCTCACTTCGTCATCCTCGGGGACATGCTATACAAGAAACGCTACCACGGGGCCACTCCTACGCCGCATCGCCCAAGAAGAAGCAAACAAGTTCATGAACGAAGTCCACAATGGGGCTTGCGGTCCCCACATGAACGCTAGAGCCCCGATGCAAATCATTCTCAGATGGGCTACTACCGGATCTCCATGGAGTGCATTGCATCCACTTTGTCCGAAGCCGCGACAAGTGCCAACGGATCTCCAACCTCAATCATCTCGCCGCCCCACGATCTCTACCGCATGACTACACCCTTCGCCCTTGCCACTGGGGAATTGACGTCATCGGGAAAATCGCTCCGCCAGCAAAGAATCTGGCCACGAAGTTCATCTTAGTAGCCATCGACTACTTCACCAAATGGGTCGAAGCCAAGTCCTACAAGGTACTCACCTCCAAGAAGGTCGCGCATTTCCTCAAGGAAAACATCATATCGCCGATACGGCATCCCAAATGAGGTCATATCGTACAACGGCTCACACTTCGAAGGGAATTCGACTGCATCACGCCGAATTCAAGATCACACGCCACAAATCTTCTCCCTACCGGCCACAAACAAACGGCGCCGTGGAAGCAAAGAAACAAAACCCTCGAACGGATCATCCGAAAATGACCACCCGAGGACGAGATTGGCCCGAGAAGCCGCACCTTGCACTTTGGGGCTACCGCACATCGGGCCGTAATGTGCCCCACGGAGAAACCCCATTTGCCCCGACATACTGGGATGGAAGCAGTCCTTCCCATCGAGCTAGAAATTCCTCACTCCGAGCGCCGCCGGAAAATGACATCAACGAAGTCGAATGGCTCCGGCCGACATGACGAATTGGCTCGCTAGACGAGCGACGACTAAAGGCCATGGAACACGTCCGAGCCTATCAAAGCAGATGGCTAGAGCTTTCGACAAGAAAGTCAAATCCCGAGACATCGTGAAGGCGACCTTGTACTCAAAGAAAAGCCTCCCACTCGAACCAACCCACCGGGAAAATGGGAACCCACATGGATCGGCCCTTTCGTGGTTCAAAAGATCTTCTCCGAGGCGCCATGAAGCCGACGTACCTAGACGGCAATCCCTTCATGAATCCAAATAACGGAAGCAAACTTCGCAGATACTTCGCCCTAAAGAAGAACAATCCGTGCATCTCTGGCACTCCATGTAGTGTCGAACTACGCAGACCCGAGCCCTCTAGTCCTGGGAACGTAGGCAACCTTAATTGGTCCTACTAAAAATACACAAAAAGTCAAAAGTTTGAATGTCAATCAAGACCTCCATCAAGCTACGCACTTTTCAAGAAACACGCCTGCCAGCCACCTCGACCAAGTCAAACGACGGCGGCAACATCAAAGGACATCCGAGGGTCACTCAAGATCAAACGACCGACTCATGTCCGCTTCCAAGCCAGGGCTTGTCTTCGCCTCACGCGCTTCAAAAAAAAAAAAAAAAAAAAAAAAGAGCTCGAGCAAGGGCTCACAAAAAAAAAGAGCTCAAGCAAGGGCTCACAAAAAAAATAAAAAGAAGCTCAAGCGTAAGCCGCAAAAGAGGTCAAGAGCCCGACGCCAACAAAGAGGCAAGGAAGCTACGAAAAGACCGTCAAAACGACTTGTCAAGGGAGCATTCAACCTCTCACCTAAGCACAAAGCCTCGAAAGGGGATTGCCGTCAGGCCTGCATCGTCACCCGCGAATGCAAATGTAAAAGTCCAAAGATGGACGCCGACAAAGCGCACAAATGTGTAAGCAAAGGCAAACAAGAGATCTTGCGTCTCGACAAAGCTTTAAAAGTAAATCACAAATCACTAATCGGTTACAACATTTCTTGATGAGTTCAAGCACGGTCTACTCTCAAGTTCACAACATGCTAAAAGACAAACTTTAATACATTTAACTAATAATGTGTTTGCAAATGCAATGAATGGATACCTAGGAGGTCATTCCGCGCCATCTCGCGCTTGTCCCCTCGCCATTCTTTCCTTTCTTCCCTCGTCCCCGGCGAAGTCTTCTTTCGCTCCACGTGAACCAACTCGCGTCTCTCGCTCCGAGATCCGGGGTCCTCCCCGTAGAGTCAAACAATCCAAGAGCTCTCGTGGCTTCATTCGCCCGTGCTTCGGCTGATCTCCTCCCCGCGAGTCCCGTAAAGAGGACCTCTCCCCGTCGGCCGGTCAACTCTAGTCTCGTAGTCAAACAAAGTGTCTCCCGTCACATCCAAAGTGGTCGACTGTGCTTCGGAACTCCTAAGGCAATAGCTACTACGGCAACCGGGTCCTGTAATCGCTACACGCCCGCTCTCCAAGACCACTGGGACTGCCCAACACGCCGCTCATACCAAAGCCGATACCGAGTCGTCAATACGACGCTCTCCCGACGTCTAAGGAGTACCACAGAGGGAAAGCGGAATACTTCCATACCCTCGTAAAATACAAGAAGGCACCTCGAAGCCGCCATACAAAGAGGAACTACCTCCGCAAAGCAGCAAGGTCATCCCACTCCCAACAAAGGCTCCCGCTTCATCCCAAACCGCCGGAAACAAGCGACGAATATAGAAGGAGGACCAAGACAAACCCGGGAACTCGACAACGTAGACCCTTCCCGCAAGATCCTCCCGGTCTCAATCCTCCAAAGGAACCCACCAATGATCTCGACGCGTACCAAGCCGTGCCATCCATCTCTCCCAGCGTGATCGATCCATATCCAACACAAGAGGTCGCCGAGCAAATGACCACGGGCTAAACGACGCTTCTGAGCCTCTGACATGGCCCTGAAGTCTCTCTCGCAGCCACAAGGTGAGCAAAGCGGGGCTTCCCCTCTCATAAAACGATCCCTACCGCGCACGGCCGATACCATGAAGAGTCTCCCCAAAGACCAACGGGACAATATCCTCTCCAGCCTCGCAAAGGCCCTCTACCACATCTAGCAAAGCGCCATCACAAATGCCAAGGGAGCCGACCGTAAAAGCGTCGCCATCACGCACAAGGCAAATACATCCCAAGAGACGCCACTCATCATCAACCATGAACCGCTCCGGCAGCCTCGTAAATGTCGATATGACCCGAATCAAGGATCATGCCCCCGCACTTCTTCCAACGAAGTACGAAGAAAGCCCGCAAGCTTCACGCTCACCGCAAAGACCACCAATCAAAGGAAGCGAGATGGCCTCCACCTCCGGTCCTCCAATCAAAGCCCGAAAATCCTCAAAAGTGGGCACCATTTCATTGTAGGAGAAACAAGACACGTGCCTCCTAACATCCTTAACTTCGCGGCACCCGCAACAAATCCCAATCAGAACCAACTCCTTAAAAGACCAAACCGAGCAAAGACGAAACCTTACCTCGAAAGCCCGTCTCGATGCCTCATACGGCGCCGCATCCACGTTTCAACCGCTCAAGGAAGTGTGCTTGCCTCTCCCGCGAAAGCCTCGGCAAAATTCTAGGGACGTACGAAGAATCCATGGCAAAAATGGAGGTTCCTAGAGAAAATGGGGAAGAAAGCTCGAAAATGGCCGCAAATGGGGAAATGAGGAAGAACCAGACACTCGGAAAGCATTTATGTCCTTCCCAAAAGCAAGGTTGGTCCGTACGACCTCTTTGCATGCTAAGTATGTCCGTACGGACCTCCTTGCAAATGTAACCCATTTCCCCAAAGAAACAAGCATAAAAGCCACCGTCCTCAAGAAACCTTGCTCCAAACCGCCCAAACACCGGCCAAAGCCATTCCCCGGCAAACAAACACTACCCACAAACACACTCTCACCACGTGGCATGCACAAAATAAAAAATAATAATAGCAACAATTTCTAGGACAATTCCCTGAATCACAAAAATGACATTACATCTTAAAATAAAATGCCGTTTGCCATGCAAATACAAGTGTTTTATTACAGTACCCATAAATGTCTGTTGCTAAACAAAAAAAGAGGGATATGAAAAGAGGGAAAGCAAATGAATACTAATCGACTCTCAAGATCATCATCCTCGCCAAGGTCCTCCAAAGAAAAGTCGGGCATCCCAAATAACTCGCCCCCGTCACATCCTCGTCGCCGAATACCGAGCACCCGCCGAGGCTCCCACGAAAAGTACTCGAAGGATCAAATCCGGCGAAAGGATCAAAGAAAGAAGGCTCGAGGAACCCTCACCCCGTGCGCCATGCGGAGGCATGAACCGATAAAAGGGCCGCTCCTCGAAGGCCCCGCAGCCTCCCGAAGACGCCCCGCATCCATGCTATGCCGCCCTCAAAGGTCCCTCCCGCCGCGGCTCCGGCCGCCTAGGCGGAGGAACGTCTGCTGTACGTGCCTCGAAGGCATAGCTCGTACGCCGGCACGCGTCGCGAAGACCGGCAAGATATCTTCGAAGCCATCTTCTTCGCAAACGACCTCATCGCCACGTAACGGCGAGTCAACATATCATGCTCTCCCCGGACTCCGCACCAACAAGCAGCCAAGGAAACGCTCAGAATACAGCTTATACTCAACAACAAAAAGAGAAAAATACGTAAAAGATGCCAAGATGGAAAAGAGTCAAGACACTCACCGATCTATCTAGGTCCACTCGTATGCAAGCAGAGCTCGCTCCGAACGGCATGCACACCCTCCTCCTCGATCCGTCCCCGCGGACGTACGTGAAATCCGGTCCCGCATCGGAACCTCTCGGGAGCTCGCGGGCCGCCTCTCTCCCGCGCCAGCACTCGCGGCGTCCCTCGGGGCCTTCCTCCTCACGAAGGCCCCGTACTCCTCTCCATACAAGATGAACTCCTGCGCCGACACCGCCAAGGTACCTCTCGAAATCGAGCACGCCCATGTCCCGGAATCAAGCATCCCAAAGGGAGGGTCCCTCGAGCCACGGAAGCACACCGGGCCATGCCGCTGTAAGCACCCGCTCCCCGCATACATGACATCACAAGTCAAGCCCCGCAAAGATCTTCCGCCGCGCCGTCACCTCGGGAGCCCCTCAAACTCATCCCCTCATACCGAGCCCACGGAACAAGACGAACCTCCTCCGGCTACCCCGCTCCAGACGCTCTCGCACATCCCCGTAGGCGATGGTGAGCTTCCCCGCCGCCGGTCCTCCTCTTCCTCGCCGTACGAGCCCACCCAAAGATAGCAGTGGTACGCAAAGAATGTACTGTGATCTCTATCCCACGGAAGCACTGAAAACCTCATAAAACCACACCTCGCGACAAAACAGAGAAGGCTCAGCAGAAAAGACAATGGAGAAATGACAAGTTGCTAAATCAAAAACAAAGAATAAACTCATACCTCCAAAGGCAAAGTCAAAACAGCCAACGAATCGCTGCCCACCCCGCTAAACCGGTCCAAGGAGAAGTAGAGCTCACCAAGCCTCGCTCGCCCCAAGCAATATCACAGCACCCTATCCAGTCAATCAAGCTCTCCAACAGAAAGCAAAGGGAGCCGCGGTCGCGTGGTTCGAGAACAAAGTCTCTGGACAGCCGCATACCACAAAAAGGAGCGCGCCAACCGCTCCGCCGTCACTCGGCCGGGTACCCCGGATGTAGGCCCCACACGGCCGTAATCTTCAGCTCCACGTCACTATACAACATGCCTGTGCCCTCGCGAGGACGAGGCTCAAAGCCCAACAGCAATCGGCCAACACCACATCGAGATCATATCTCTCCACCGCACCGGCCCTCCTCAAGGAAAGCCCGTAATCGCAAAGAAAGTCGGCTTGGCGTCACCGTCACCTCTCCCCACTCGCATGGAAGGTGCGGGGTGGTATCCCACCAAGATCAAAGGCCAAGGAAGACGCTCTTGTTCTTCCTCGTGTCGAAACTCCACAGTGTTCTCGACGAACACCCCTGTGCCGTAAGCGTAGACCACTCCTCCTGGGACTCGGCCTACCGTCCACGGAAATATCGTGCATCCGCCGCCATAGCCAACAATGCCTCGAGCGATCCCCGAGTCTTCATCCTTTCGCCTTCCCGCCATAAGCTCCCGCATCCCGCAGTAAACACAAAGAAAGGTACGTCAATCACAAGATTTCTAATATAAAGGCACATATAACCCGTCACAAAACACGACACATATTGCAATATAATTTTCACATACATATAATTTTTCCATGTAACCCGTCACAAAACACGGCACATATATTGCACATAATTTTCACATACATATAATTTTTCCATGTAACCCGTCACAAAACACGGCACACATTGCACATATTTTTCACATATATCCCGTCACAACACACGGCACATGTCGCACATAATTTTCACATATATCATGCATATAATTTTTCCCATGCAGTCCGTCACAAAAACACGGCACACACTGTACACATTTTCTCAAAAGAAAAAAAAGGGGGGGGGATTAAACCCTACACGACACATTTTCAAAAAAAAAAGTCCGTCCCAACACGGCAAAGGCACATATAACCCGTCACAAAAACACGGCACATATTGCACATATTTTCCCCACAAAGTCCGTCACCCAAAAACATGGCACACACGGCACGACACATATGCATAACACATTTTTCAAAAAATCCGTCCCTACACGGCACACACTTTCACATATAACCCGTCACAAAACACGGCACATGTCACATTTTTTCACAAAAATTATCACTACACGATAATTTTTCTCATAATGTACATACATAAATAGCATACTACATAAAACACCAAAGCATGCATTTCATTTGAGAGGCACTTTATTTTCACAAATAAGAGCTAATCTACACATTTCTGCACAAAATACACATACCCACAATTTTTACATGTCCATTTTCAACAATTCATCAAGAATTTCACAAAAAGGCATAAAAAAAAAAAAATAACAAAAAATTCAAAAATGCGAAAAACTAAAACCTAGTTCTAGCATTCAAAAATTCGAAAGCAGGAATCAAAACGGAACGGATTTCTTACCTCCCCAACGTTCATAGAGCGACGATTATGCACCTCCGGATTCGGATACAAGACATCCGGGTTCTTCGAAGATGGAACGAACGAGATCCAATTTCTTTGAAGCTCCATCCGTTGCTCGACCACCTCGATCAAGCGTTGACGACGACTCCTTCGAGATCCTTCCGCCATGGCAAGCAATTCAAGCAAAAAATTGTTGATTTTGGTTAACAATGGAGGATTTTTTCTCTCTCTCTCTCTCTCTCTCGGTTCACGAACTCGGAAGAAGAAGGAATGGGGAAGGGCTCTCGCATTTAAACCTCGGTCAAAACCTCGGGAACCGTAAAAACCAAAGTGGTCCGTACTGACCTCTTTGCAACTGTGTTGGTCCGCACGGACCTCTTTTGCAAGGGGTGGCCAAATTACTTTCCCGCCCTTATAATCTTTGCCCCCGGCCGTCCTAAGGCCTTTTCCAAGAAATCCAAGTGCGTAATGGTCCCTAACCCTTCAATTCAATCCCGTAAGACCGGTCCTCGCCACTTCAACGGCAATTCAACCACCGGCCGCGCCGTAAGACCGGTCCTCGCCCTACTTCAACGGCAATTCAACCACCGGCCGTCAACGTAAGACCGGTCCTCGCCACTTCCAACGGCAATCATAAACCACCGGCCATCAACGAAAGACCGGCCCCGCCATTCAACGGCAATTCAAGAAGGAGCCAACACCTCCCAATACGAATATCAAGGCACGAGACGCTCCAAAACGCCCGACGCGCAATTCAAGAAGGAGCCAACACCTCCCAAAGACGAATATCAAGGCACAAGACGCCTCCAAACGCTCAACGACAACTCAACCACCGGCCCTCAAAAGAGGTCCGAAGTCATCTTCCCAACAGAAAGGGCTCCCTACAAGGTCACGCATCCCCAAAGCAATTCAAGCACCGGCCATCAACGTAAGACCGAACCTCGCCCACTTCAACGGCAGCGCAAACACCGCCATCAAAGTAAGCCCGAGCTCCTCCCCAACAAGTCAAAGGGAAGTCATACAAGATCGCATATCCTCAAAGACCGACCATCATCCTTGCCCACTCAAACGGCAAAACAAGCACAAGAAGGAGCCAACACCTCCGAGTACAAGTCCTAAGGTACGAAGCGCCTCCAAAACGCCAAATGGGAAGCAATCACCGGCCGTCATCCTTGCCCACTTCAACGGCAACGCAAGCACCTGGCAGCCATCGTAAGTCCAACCTTTCTACTCAACATGCAAAACACAAAGGCATCTACGCCTCTCGAAGCACAAGGCAGCCACGCCTCCACAAATGCGGCTAGAAGACGATTCAAAGTCCTCGCGCATTACATCAAACTGCGGCTAGAAGACGATTCAAAGTCCTCGCGCATTACATCAACCGCGGCTAGAAGACGATTCAAAGTCCTCACGCATTACATCAACCGCCGCCAGAAGACGATTCAAAGTCCTGCATTGCACATCAACCGCGCTAGAAGACGATTCAAAGTCTCTCTGCAGGCACCAACCGCGCAGCGTAAGATTTATTCAAAGTCCTCGCGCATGGCACCAACCGCCGTAAGACGATTCAAAGTCCTCCACAGGCACCAACCGCCGCCGTAAGACGATTCAAAGTCCTCCCGTGGCACCAACCGCCGTAAGACGATTCTAAAGTCCTCCCGTGGCACCAACCGCAATCCGAAGACGATTCAAGTCCTCACTCTATCTCCGGCCCTAAGGCCTTAAACCACCCGATTAGGAAAATCGTAAAATTTCCATCCCAGACACCACCACGTCCTCACAATTGACCTCCGGCGGTCACCACATCTTAGACACCACCCCGTCCTTACCACTGACTCCTGCGGTCACACACAACACTTCGTGTGGCACCACCACGCCCGCACTCACAAATTCACGACCTCTCGAACTACGACTGTGCTTGATTCCCGCCAGGATACGTAGGGAATCCTATCACGTGGTCCAGCCATCGACCTATACGGTCACCCAGACACCACCACGTGCCCTTCCCATCGACCTACGCTCACCCAGACACCACCACGTCCTACCACCGACCTCGGCGGTCACACGACACTTCGTGGCACCACCACGCCCGCATTCACAAAACACTCACCCCACACCCGAACTACGACTGTGCTCGGGATTCCCGCCAGGGATACGTAGGAATCCTATCACAGTGGTCCACTTACCGACCTATGCGGTCACACAAAAGGACACCACCACGTCCTCACACCGACCTCCACTGGCCACTTCCTCTCCCACGCGATCCAGATTAGGACCCTTATCTTATCCGCGACCCCACTTCTTTCATAAGTGACGTCGTCGAGGGGCTTCGTAAGTACCCCAACTGGATCACACTCCTTTCACACACGGGAAACACCGCGTACTCATCAACACAGCCTCGACGACCCCTCTCACTCAAAACCCTCTCTAAACCCCCAACCAAACCAAGTGGAGGAGCCTTTCTCGGGATAAAAAGGGACAAAAGGACCTTTCGGGAATTTTCAGAAATTGGGAAAGCAATATTGGTCCGTACGGACCTCTTTGTTGTCATAATTACCGAATCTCCTTAAAGTCCAGCACATATTCCCTCAAATCCCGGGAAAATGATTACTCTCCTGCAGAGTTGGTCCGTACGGACCTCTTTGCATGCAAGATGGTCCGTACGGACCTTATTGCCTCCATGGGACACCATAATTGCAAATATTCCTCCATCATCACATTCCCTCAAATCGAGGAAAACCAAAAACTCGGATTACCAAAAAGGAGGTCCGTACGGGACCTCTTTGCACCAAATCTCGACACTATAAATAGAGGGCTCCCCCTCCTCATTTTTACACACCTCCCACT